>JADNRY010000533.1:0-40235 GCA_015501585.1 Rhodocollybia butyracea | reverse complement strand
GGATGTGTGAAACGAATGAAGGCGCGGTTACTGTGGCCATACTAAGTTTACTTAAAATTCGGAATCATAGTCCCAGCTGAGCTCTGCGAATCAGGGATGGATACTGGGAGAACTGAGAAATAAATCGAAAGGACTGAGCGGTTTTGAAGTGTGTCGTCAAAAATTCTATATCGAAGTATTCCGTTGATATCCGTACGAGCTGTACAGAGCAGATGTGGCTGGGCCCGATGGTACTAATCAGGACAGCAGAAATAAGTATCAGGACGGCTTTCGAAGAAACTAAAGATAAGGCTTACCAAAGTTCAAATTATGCTACCTATATCGCATTTCCATCCAGTCATTCCAAATATATCCAGAAGAGCGCAGTCAGAGCTTCTTGACTTTTATCTCGGAAGAAAGACACTGAATCTCGAGACGTGCCTGCAGTAAACGAGCAAAGCTATACTGTAGTCAATAAAGATTTTTACGAGCCGAAAAACACCGCCCAAAACACGTACCATAAAATCAGGATTCAACGTTCAACGGGCAGGTTATAGATCCATGGGCATGTAGGAGTAGTGACGAATTAGGTAGAGGTACATGCAGCACCAGTAGAGGTAGTAGTAGAGGGATCGAAATGAACAATGCTCGTGACATTTAAGCGCCTAAAATACGGGCGCGCTTAATTACGAGCCGGATCTCCCGATACTCGAAAACTGCAAGGGAGTGGTCCTGCGCAAGTCCAACGTATTGAATACATCAGACTCGGAGGCATCACTTAAAGTTTAGCCTACCCTCTGAGACCAGACTCTATGCACACGAATACGAGGCCTAACACAGCTTGACTGTTCTGCTCATTTGCAAGTACTTACAAACATTCCGATTCCGATTCAAGTTGGTGGTATCATACGGTATGGCTTCGAAATCATGCTCTATTTAACGAATGCTATTCTGCTCTCATTTTATTCACTGGTGCTGGCGTATGGTGGAGGTTTTCAAACGGGGCAACCGTCATATGCCGCGTATATCTCAGTGTAACAGGGGCACGAAGCCTAACTAAAAACCTTGAAATATACAATGCTACATGGACTACATAGTTACCAGAACTGTGCTTCTTGCCACTACCAATACTCTCCTGGGATCTCTCAATCTATCCTGCCAGCACATTAAATGAGTCCGCACACTTCCTTCACGACACCGTGGACAGGTCATCCCAGGGGATGGTCACTCCCGCAGCGTTTTTGACAACACTGGTTGAAGGGACTCCAGTAACCAAACCTTGGGGGAAAGCAACAGAACCTCCCGCGGGAACCGGGACAGTACTGTTGGCGTTGACGGTGACGGTGCCTCCAGAGCTAGTGACAGTACTTCCCGGGGGGACAGTAACGGTACTTCCTGAGGAAGGGACATTCACAGCAGTGCCAGTTAGGGTCCCAGGGATAACATAAAGCCCCCGAAGGAGCTTGAGTTCTTGCAGCACTGCCTACAACAGTACCCCCTCCAGGAAATTCATGATTCCCTGATCAGTACGTCGCCATTCACAGTGAGAGTGAGATCAGAGTCTGCGAACGCGGCCGCAGTGGGGAGGACCAGCTTCTGCGGACCCTGAATCACGTTCAATAGAACTCGCTGAGGTCCTAATCCAGCAGCTGTCGCCGAGTGTGCTGCAAGCAGTCCTGATTGTACCTTTATGGAATTTCAGTACTCATTCGAAGAACATCAACTGGGATAACCAAGGTAAATGAAACACACCTTCTGGATGTCCTTGTACAACTGAATCGCAGCCGCATCATCCGAGAAATGCTCTGTGTTGGTCTCGGTAGCACCAATGTTGGCACGAAAATTCGTAGCGACTTCGATAGACATGGCAGATGAAGCAAGTAGAACTTTGGGGGCCTTTGAGGCAATGGGATTCAATCTTATATGCTCGCAGTGTGTACGCACGTAGTTGCCTCACCAAAGTTAGGAAAATGCCATTTGAGTATGTTAACCTGTTGTAGTGTTATCTGATTCTGCTGCGAGACTTGTTAGAACCTGAAGTATCAATGAAAATACCAGAGCAACGAGCCCGTGCCAGATCGTTGGTTCTCAAAAACATGTCCTGTGAAATAATCCGCAGAACGTTAGTACAATTTCGTATTCGGTGTGAATTCACATGCTTAAGCTAGGCAGATCCAGGACGTTAGAAACGTGTGGGGGTTCAACGGGCTGTCTTTTCATGGTGTGGCATTAAGCTTCAAGATTCGAGTATTAGCGCGTCTCTCTTGATCGAATATATTCCTCTACTGTTCACCTTATCGATGGATCCCAAGGCCATTGAGTTCGACAGAGGAAAGCTGGATGTAGCGAGGAAATGTCGTGGGAAAGAAAAAAGAAAAGGGGCTTATCCAAAGATATGTACTGGAACTCCAAACTAAACGAACGTTAAGGTTTCTTCATCGAGGTAACCTCCTGCGTCCGTGCCTTTTGCTTAGGCGTGAAACTTGAAACTCATGTCGATATATCAGGTTATGTATATCAGGCATTGGGCGATTATACGGTGGCCCCGATCCAAGTACGCATCTTCCTTCTCGCGCGATAATATGAATATCAGTTGTCGTTATTCAAGCAAATGAGTACAACACGAAAAAAAAATATCATATCGATATCTGAGAAAAAACATGGGGCTAGACCGACGGCGTACATTGTGCACGGTGCCTCCTCCTCTACCAATCGCGCAGATCTGAGAAAGGGTAAAGGGAGCTTCACACCTCATCATTCACATGTCTAGCCAACGCCCCAGAATCCATCGCCATCGCCATCCAAATCTCCTCACAATATTCCTTCACACGACCAACAGCTGCAAGCTGGTAACCACTCTCCCCAATGCCACGAGGTGACCCACCAGGATTAACGCCAAAAAACGCCAATACCAGCATACCCAAGAAATACACGGTATATGACCCTGGGTGCATGCCTCCAGCGTATACCCGTACCATCCAATTGAACGGGAAAAAGAATGAGGAATTCATTATCAGGAAACGAGCAAAAACAGGCATCTTTTCTTCGTCACCGGGAACATTCGTACACAAATCAGTCTTCGGGCTCCAACTGGCGGGATCAGGCCTCGTAGGCCATGTGTTTTGTATGTATTTGTTGGAGGACGAGGGTGACACTGATGGGTAGGTCGGCGTTGGAGATGGAGGTGGAGGTCCGTGGTATTGGTATGTGGTGTCTCCGATGTATTTATCCAGGAGGGCCATCCCCTTGTCGAGAGATGCGGAAACGCTTCTGATCGAGCCGAAACGGGCGAGGAGGATACAGAGAATGTTGTATACCATGAAGAGCGTGTAAGTTTCGAGGTACCATGGGGCTATCCGGCGATAAACATCATTCGGATTCGAGTTTGTGACGTTAACACTGGGATTGGTGTCATTGAGACTTGTAATACTGGTAGGGCCGAGGTGAATATGTAGATTCGCCTACCAACGGGAGAAGAAACATACTTGAGTGCATCATCATCAAGTTCTCTTTGCTCTATACCGTACTTGATGTCGCCGTCGATTAGAAAGATAACTCCGAGTACGAATGTAATGCACGATACAAGAATCATGAGCGTCTAGGGAGAGTCATTGTAAACCGGCGTGTTACACTTTTCAAGAGATGAAATATAAACTTACTTGCCAGGTAAGCCGATTGATATCCGAAAACAACTTGCTCCGAACTTTCAACGCCAGCGCATGCGCAGTCTGCATTTCTTTCGGGTCTTGTGACATTGGAGCATCCATATCGACTATTGTACTAGTAGGACTGGCACTCGCTTGTGAGTCTTCGTCCGCCGCTGCATCATGTTGGGCTTCGAGGTCGGGATCCTGGAGGGGTATATAAGCCGTGGCGTGAATCGATGATTTTGAACGTATACATACAAGGGTTGGAATTTTGACGTAGAGTTCAGGTCGCTGTGAAGGCATTTCCAGTAGATGGTGTTAGGGGCCCAACAGTCACATCACATGACAATAGGTGACGTCCGTCCGTCGGACCGGTCATACAGTATCAAAGGAATAACATTGACGAAAAACAAAGGCCCAAAGGACGAGGTCAAAGAATATAATAAACGTTAAACAAAGAACTAGGAAAGGGTTGACAAATATTGACGGACGAGTTACAGCACATGGGATTCAAGACAACAAGCAATGAGCTATGTTAAAACTTGACTATCCTTCTCTAGATTCCTCTGCTCCCAACCATCTGTCATTATTCCTTCATTACGCGAACAAGTCCAAATCTACGTAGCCAGGGATACGAATGAAACTGTTAGAGTCTGAGTACCACTACCGTTGTTGCGATATTCCGTATTCTGAAGCATTACGCGTCAATGGCAACTCTGCTGTATCATCGAAGGGATTGGCGCAAGATTGGCGTCGTTACGGAAGTAGCGCATGGGTAAACGAATCAACGCGCGGTTACTGTTGGGGAATCTCATGAACAGGTGAAGAATGTGTCGTCAGAAGTTGGGTTGTATCAAGTGTTCTATCTTGCTACAATTCCTGCTGGTGTCCCAAGTGTACAGAGCAAGTTCGGTCGAGGAGTACTAATCAGAACAGAGGGACTAACTTTAAAACTACTGAGTTCTGCATAAACGAAAGATGAGCGTACCAAAAACCATGGCTGGACCAATATATCAAAATACTTGTTTCTAAGTCTTTAGTTTTTCATGTTGGAAGCAAGAGATAGACCGAAACTTGAGACGGGCTGAAGTAAATGAGGCAAAGTCAATAGCAGATTTTTACGAGCCAAAAAAGAAACATACCATGCAGGCTAGATCTAGGCTAGATCGTCGAAATATCAAGAGCCTGAGGTCGTCGACTCGTCTCGTCAAACGTTACGCGCGCGCTTAATTCCGAGCCGGATTGCCGGTTCTGTGAACTGAACGCTCATTGTGTCATGCCTTTTTGCTCTTGTGGTGGAAACACTTTTATTCCTCGCGTATCTGTGGATTTTCCCGGGCTAAACATCAAATTGCGCACAGAATCCGGTCCTGCCTCTGTCCAGCCAGACGAAGTCGAAACTATTCTCCAAAAGGTCCAACGAGATATCGAGGACTACGAAGCGGAAATTTCGCGCTTAAAATGCCTCGAACAGGAAAAGAAACACTTGGAGAAGTATGCGACTCACCTGCAGTCTCTCCTTTCACCAGCTCGTAAAGTTCCCGACGAGATCTTGCAGCATATCTTCGATGATTCATGCGATACGAACAGTTTTCGAGTGGTCAATCTCGATGCTATGGTCCCTGCGGATACCTCTCGGGCTCTCAGGAGTGCACCTGCGATGGTGATTAGCTCAGTTTGCGCACGCTGGCGGAGAATTGCACTTTCTATGCCTATCATATGGTCTAGAATATCGGTGCACTGGTTAATGAACCTAGGAGACGATTATAACGAAGAGGAGCATGCAAAAGTGTTCTTTCCACTATCCAACTTCCTTGATAGGTCCCAGATGTGTCCAATAACAGTGAATTTTGAAATTGATGGAAGCGCACACCCTTTCTTGCCATCCAAACTACTTCACCCCTTCTTACAGCAACTTTTTGCACAGATGGTCCGCTGCCACTCGCTGTCCTTTGAATCAATTGATTATTTCATCCGTGATTTTCTGGACTCAGATTTTCCGGGTGATGAGGATATTACATTCCCAGTTTTGAGTAGACTGTGCTTACATCTTGATCAAGATCTAGGTAAGGATCAAGTCAATTGTCGATGCATTGAAAGTGCTAAACTTCTGCCAGATGTCCTATCACGGAAATTAGACTATTCACAGTTGTCTCACCTGGAGTTCTGGCCTCATAATCAAGATGAGATTGTAACGCCTCCGCCTCTCCATAATCACCACTGACCGTATCCGGCGATACGGTCATCCTAGACGCCGCCGATAGACCAAACGGTCTATCTTATCATTCTATTTATTATTAATTATATAATAAATCTGTTACTATAAGTATCGTACGATTACTTAAGAGTCTAGTTAGTCTTTTACACCGTCGTACACACAATAGTATCCTATTTGTCGTGTTCACCGGTGTTCTTAAGGACTTTGCCCATAGGGCGCGTTATACTTTTTTGAACATCAAAAAATACTATTGTGTGAATAACACAAAGCTATTAGTTTAACAAGCTAAAAAGAGTTATACTACCAAGTATAACAATCACTATTCCAACTCGCTTCAACAAGCTATACAAATCCGCTCCATTTTTCCTTATCGCTATATCATTTGCTGTCCCCATGACCTCTCGAAATCAATCAGAGAAGTCATATCAGAGTGTGCGCGATCGCGCACATTCCATTCGTGGTGACGTGTCACCACACTCAATCTATTCAGTCGCATCAGCGACTCATTCCGTACATGCGTCTGAAGGACGGCACTACAGGCAGGACAAGAGTCCACCTAATGAACAGTCTATGACTATTCGTAAGAAACGGTGAACCCGAGAGGGTTTAAGTGAGATTTCTTCTGCGCTACGAGATGTAGCGGCATCACTCGACAAGAGTACGCAAGTACTCAATCGTATTCTCAATATAACTGAGAAATGGGATGCATCTAGCATCCGATCTAATGAAGAAAGATCTTCTTCATCGAGAAACAGCAATAGAATCACTATTGCTGCACCCACACCGAGACGGCCTGCCGTCACACCGCCGGTATTGCACGATGCAGCACCATCTGTTCCTACCGAGGCAAACAACTTGGTACGCCAATGGCGTGAGACTGTGCCCAAGGCACCGTCAGTCCAACAATCACTGTTGGACGAACAGTATTCACAAGGGATGACCAAGTCACCCCGTCATGTTCCTGTATTCTGACAGGAATACGCACCAGTGTCAGTAACTATACCGACACCCATCTACACATCCCGCATGAGACAGAGTCCCAATGCGGAGGCAGCGTCTCTGACACTGCGAGGTCCAGGCCATTACCGGTGACCAAATCTTGCTCACCACAAAGCGCGGTGAACATTAAAAGTGAACCGAAGTTACCTCGTAACTTCAATCAGGTAGTAGCGATACCACCACAGGAAAGTACAATGTACTTCCCTACTGCAAGGGCGCCAATGGTACCCAATATTATTACACCTCCAGTAGTTGTACCAAACACTACTGGAAATCATTCCAGTATGGGACCGCAACACGGTACCCTCCCGGTAGTTCCTACTACCATATCCATCGCCCCGGCGACACAAAGTGTTGCCCCTCCGGTAGTACACACTACCGTAAGACTGCCCAAATTGCCGCCCAGCAATGCGCCAGAGCCAAGTTCAATGCTAGTACCAACGGTATTGGCCGAGTTGCAACCACAGCCGCTTCCGTTGGGAGTAGCTAAAGATTGGATGAGTCGCATAGCGATTCAACGCCAACATAACACCAGTCTCCGAGATTTCGGATTTGCGCCATCTGGGCTTCCCGACCAAATGGTGGGATATAATGTCGACGGAATACCCGTTGATAAATTGACTACTCCCAGAGAAATCTGGGATCGATTTTACATTCCACCCGCTGAGTCCTTTCCAGGACCAAGCAATAATGCCGGAGCGAAAGCGCCTAGCAAAAAATCCCGTGAAGGGGGGAGGAAGCACAAGAGTGCTAAATCCAAAGGCCGCAAACGCAGGCCATGGTCGGATGAATCATCTGACTCTAGTGATACCGAGTCATATACTGACTCTTCGTCTGATGCCTCTTGGCTAGACAAATTTGCTACCCGTAAGGGTAAAATTACTCCTAATGAGCGCCGTAAAATACTGCGTTCACTTGCATCTAAGATGCGAGAAACAACAGGTGACGACGAACGTCGTTCCCGATGGAAACACAAGGTACACAAAGTGTACCGTAAACAAATTCGAGATAAGGTAGGGAATCCTATCCCTCCCATTGAGAGCCGTAAAGCTCTTAAAGTTCCATCTCCGGAGGTCTATGACGGATCTCCGGATGTCGATGTCTTCGAGCGGTGGCTAATGTCACTTCTCCAATGGATGGTAGTCAACCGCATGTGCGGTGACGATTACGATGCTACACGGACTGCCGTGCTTGGCATGTTTCTAAAGGGCAAAGCCCTTGACTGGTATAACGACGAAGTCGCTGGTATACACCGCACTGTCCTTAAGTGGACATTTGAAGGCGCCATCATTGGTGTCTTTGATCGTTGCATCCAAGCAACGACCATTCATCAAGCTGCACGGCAGTTTGACCTTATTGAGTATTCACCCGATACAGGTGTGAGGGATTATTATTCCTCACTTACACGATGGGCATCACGGATGCTCCAAACACCGGATGATGCAACAATGCGGAAACGGTTCATTGAGGGATTACCCTTCAATATTATCAGGCAACTCACAAACGAGGGGATCGTTCCGGAGTATGCCAAATTAGAAGTGATGGTCAGAGCCGTCACACGCATTGAGGACCACACGGCCCTCACTAAATATTATGTCTCTTCTAGGAATAGAGACGATGAACTTGAATCATCAGAACACCCCGATGAGTCAGACACCGAGAACATTAAAAATGTTCTTGAGCCAATCGAGGAGGACACCTCCTTAAGTATCGGAAAGGATAAACCTTCCGAATGATTTATTGGTTTATTCCGACGCCCAGGTAATATGCCTTACCTGGGCATAACTACATATCCTCAGCCCGGATTCTCACTGAGAATCCTCATTAAGCAATACTCGGAAACTTCCGAGTCTGCGCATTGAACATTCGGACATTTCCGAATCAAATCATGCTCTAGTGGTACGCCCCACTATTGTTTGATTTGGACAAGTCCGAAAATCTGATGCGCCGCATCAATTAATCCCGTACTTGATACGGGATCATTCTATGTTAAACCAAATTAAAAATGGTTTGGATGGTGATGATGTCATTACCATTTTCGATTCACATCCCTGATGTTAATCTGGTGGGGGAGGGTGTAACGCCTCCGCCTCTCCATAATCACCACTGACCGTATCCGGCGATACGGTCATCCTAGACGCCGCTGATAGACCAAACGGTCTATCTTATCATTCTATTTATTATTAATTATATAATAAATCCGTTACTATAAGTATCGTACGATTACTTAAGAGTCTAGTTAGTCTTTTACACCGTCGTACACACAATAGTATCCTATTTGTCGTGTTCACCGGTGTTCTTAAGGACTTCGCCCATAGGGCGCGTTATAGAGATTGTGCGCTTGTTTCACAAATGCCCCAACCTCTTTTCTTTAAGCATAACAGAAATCTGGGAAAATCGCAGTGTAGCCCCAGTTGAAATGGCCTGTTCTTCTAGGTTAGAACTGTTGACTGTTCAATATGAACCATGGGACTGCACCAATGAGTTCAATCATTCAGTATTCCTTCTCTTCAAGCTGCCTTCATTGAAGACCCTTCGTCTCGAGAAATCCAAGCTCTGTAAGGATGTCCAGGGCATATGGGATAACTTGGAGCCTTTCACGATGTTTCTCCATCAGACATCTCTCCAATTGACATCGTTCTCAATTCAGGGCTTTTGCATCACAGATACCAAACTCATTCAAATCCTCGTCTATCTCCCCACTCTCCGAGATCTCACTGTTGATGACTCTCATATTGTCCCCACTGAATTCAGTCCTATATCATCGAAATTCATAGAAAGCCTCCATGGCCATCACCACTCTAGCTCTCTTCGTCCCAGGAAACCTTGATCATCCCACGACTGTGTTCTCTAAGGTTGTTGAATGTTCATGCAACAACTTTTAGAGATCAGTCGGTGGTCGAATTGGTCCAATCTCGATGGGTTCCTACCAGGCTGAATATTGTGGGCACTTCTGCATTTGAGGTGGACTGCTTGAGAGAGTTCGCAATTACATTCCAGAATCGGTCACAAGTGGAGGGTGGCGATGTTTATAGCTTGTTGGAGCCTATCGAGAGGGACGGAATGAGGATTGTCGTGCGAATGTTGGGTGAGTCAAAGTGATGGGATCGTCTTGCATGTGGGTGTAGTTTTGAACACAAACAGTGTTCCAAAAGCTGTTGGTACTAGTATTGCTAACATTTAGGATATCACGACTATCTTTTTCATGAATATATGTTCTTTCCTATCTGTGTGTATCATTTGTTAATTTCACTTTCCAAGATGTTCTGTTTGTTCCGCACAAAATGAGTGTACATATTTCCTCCAGTGTATCTTCGATGATTCAAGTATTGGTAGGTCTCTTTTGATCGAATATATTCCTCCAATGTTCGCCTTATTGATAGAGTCCGAGGTCATTGAGTTCGACAGAGGAAAGCTGGATGTAGCAAGGCAATGGCGTGTGAAGGAAAAAGGAAAGGGGACCTATTTAAAGACAACGACTAGAACTCCAAACTAAACAAGTTGCAACAGTCAGGTTTTCTTCCCCCCTGAATCGATGTAGGCGACAAGGACTTTATGAGTTTTTCTATTGGTTGAGTTTGCTTGGCTGTGGTGGGGTTTCGTACGCTTAGCATCCTGGAATAAGACTTTTGATCGCTCTGCGTCTTGCTTCGGGGTTTCCTGTTCAGTCTGATCCCATGTTTTCCTGCTATGGTCGATTCTATGGTGGTCCCGATCCAGTTATCCATGTTCGTTCTCGCGCGATAATAAGAATCTCAGTTATGGATTAAAAACACAATATCACATCGATATCTGAGAAAAGACATAGTAGATCGACAGCATACACTGGGGACGGAGCCTCCATATCTCCTTTGCCAGTCAGACACAAGATGTATTCAGAAAAAGGGAATGGGAGCTTCACAACGCATTATCTATGTGTCCACCCAACTTCTTAGAATCCATCGCCATCGCCATCCAAATCTCCTCAGAATATTCCTCCACCCGACCATCAGGTACAATCTGAAAACCAAAGAGCCCCGATATCGCGAGGAAACACACCAGGGATAACGCCAAAAATGCTAAAACCGGCAAACCTAAGACATACAAGGTGTATGACCCTGGGTGCATGCCTCCAGCATATACCCGTACCATCAAATCAAATGGGAAAAGCATTAAGAGATTCGTCATCAAGATGGAGCGATACAGAGCCATACTTTCTCCGCCACAGAGATAATGCGTGCACAAACCAGTCTTGGAGCTCCAGCTGTCGGGATCAGGCCTCGTAGGCCACGTGTTTTGTGTGTATTTGTTGGAAGACGAGGGTGGTGGAGAGGGAAGTGGAGGTCCGTGGTAATGGTATATGCTGTCTCCGATGTATTTATCCAGGAGGGTCATCCCCGTGCGGAGAGATACGGAAACACTTCTGATCGAGCCAAGACGGGCGAGGAAGATACAGAGAACGTCGTATACAATGAAGAGTGTGTAAGTTTGGAGGTACCATGTGGCTATCTGACGATAGACATCTTTCGGATTCGAGTTTTGGATGTTAACACTGGGATTGGTGTCGTTGAGACTTGAAATACTGGTAGGCGAGGTAAAATATGTAGATTCGGCTACTAACGGGAAGAAGAAACACACTTGCGCGCATTTTGTCTTTGCTTTATACCGTACCTGATGTCTCCCTCGATTAGATAAACAAGCCCGAGTACACATGTAATGCATGATACAGTGATGATGAGCATCTAGGAGAATCATGGTCAATCGGCGGGCTGCACTTTTCAAGAGACCAAATATAAACTTACATGCCAGGTAAGCGAATTGATATCCGAAAACAACTTGTTTCGAACTTTCAACGCCAGTGCATGTGCGATCTGCATTTCTTTCAAGTCTTGCAAGATTGGAACATCCAATTTGACTATTGTACTAGTAGGACTGGCACTAGCTTGTGGGTCTTTTTCCGCCACTGCATCACGCTGGGCTTCGAGGTCGGGATCCTGGAGAAGCATATAAGCCATGGCGTGAATCGATGATTATGAACGTATACGTACAGAGGTTTGAACCTTGACGTAGGGTTCGCGTCGCTGTAATGGCATTTCCAGGATTTTAGTTCGAGGTTTCAGTCTGAGTTAGGGGCTACAACAGTTACATCACATGACGAGAGTGATCATCAAAGAAATAACATCGAGCGAGAATAGGCCCATAAAAGGACAGGGTAGAGAGAAAAGATATGTAGCTGAACAAGGCATAAATGAATAAGATGAACGAAAAGAACAAGCCCAAAGAGTAAAGCAAAGAACTAGGAAAGGAGGGACGAACGAGTGACAGAATTTCGCGTTCAACTTTCAAGACGGCAAACAACGAGCCATGATAAAAACTAGAGTATCCTTCCCTAGAAACCATCCCTCCTTCACTCCGAATCATCTGTCGTTATCCCTTCGTCGAACCATCTGTTATTATCCCTTCATTAGCCTAAGCTCCCTCCCTATACCCATTACTCTCCCTAAACGAGCACTTAATCCTTGCTGCTCTCGCACCCGCAGTCCAGAAAACCGTTCGCCAGAATCTTCGGTGTTAAGACCTCAGATTCCCCTCTGCAGGAGAAAATACGATCCAGGAAATAGGAAGCGGAAGCAAACCAGGAGAGGGAAGAGTAAAAGAGGTGATGTGGATTGACCCCAGATGCCGAAGGAGGCGACTACGGGAGGCTTGGGACGAAGGAGACAGTACGAGAATATCAAATCGGAGGGCCGAGACTACAGTTTCAGCCATCTTCAAACAACAAATTGACCCTCGACCCAGCATGAATCACTAGTCAACCTCGTCTTCGGTACGCCCTAGACCTCGAATGCACTCTGCGATGAGACCGTAAATGGAGAGCGTTGAAGGGAAACGAACATTGGGGATCGCTGTCGATGTACTGGAATTATGTAATCTCCCTGGCCAGGGATTCGCGTTACGCGCCGCAAGGAGCTCGAGAATGATGAAGAACAAGGGAAGATAGACTTGACGCGGACGTTCAGGACGGTAAGTTATGTCGATGAGCTTGTGAAGGTGGTTCCTTAGATCCCCCACTCCTAAGCATCTCCTGTCCTCGTTCCTCCTCATACCCATCACTCTCACGCCCGTCCCTCTTGCCCAAACGAGGGTTGATCCCTGCATCCGAATCGCCTATCGGAATATTCCCTATCCTAACCTCTTGACCTCACATCCCGAGGTACGAAGGTATCACCTTCGAAGAACTGGGCATACTAGGTAGTCTGTTTCGATAGTGTGCTGGAAACGACTACGGGGGGCTTGGGATGAAAAACTTGGCGACATACGAGAGTATCGAGGAACAGGGCCTGAACTACCCAACACGTTGGAGCTCGATCCGACACGAACCACCATCTAATCTGTGCGAATGTCAACCCCAAACCAGGTTGTTTGACCGGTTTGGATCTCCAACACACTCTACAAGGAAATTTTCCTCGCAGTAGGCCGGAATGGACAACAACGGTCCTTGTACTATGGCAGAAGTAGCTAGTGTCATTTTGCGATCGCTGGAGCAGGCGGATGGGTAAATGGAGAGTGCTGGAGGAAAGCAACATTGCTGGCAGGCTAGCGGAGTCCGCTTTCCTAGAGCTACGCACTGCGCTGTACATGGAACAAGCGTACAACTTATTTGTGTTCTGCGCGCCAGAAGTAGGATTCGTATCATCGAAGGGTTCATTGGTGGATGTAGCAGATAGCTAAAATGAATAGGAGCATGGGATACGAGCTTTCTGGATTTGTAGTCCCAGCTGGCGAATCGGAGGATGTCGATAGAAACTAGAAGTGTTGAGGTTTCACTGGTACCGCGACGGTTCACCAAAACTCGAAAGCAAAGAGTATGAGCACTTGGGACGCGTCACAACGGCCTCAAGCTCAAGCGTTGAACAGCTGACAACAAAAAGTACCGGTGATAAACTCATGTGTCATCAAAAGTGGGGGCATATAGAGCTTAAGTAGTGTATCCGAGTGCAACTCCGTCCGTGTCCGTGCGTGCTACGAGTTTACAGAGAGAGTATGGCCGAGGATGGGTGCTAAGACGGACAACAAGAAATATCATGACTGGTTTTCGAAAAAAACTCAAGATACGGCTTACCAAAAACCATCTCTATAACCAGATATGTCCGAAAATTCTCCTTTCCAACCAAATATGAAGCTATAAATCCAAAAGAACACAGTCTGGACTTTTATAAATTTCGTCGGAAGGAAGGAAGTCGTCAGAAGCAAGCCGTTGAATCTCGAGACGAGCTGAAGTAAATGAGAAAAGATAAGTCAGTGACAGGTTTTACGAGCCGAAAAATACAGGTACCAAAAAATCAGGCCTGTCAGGCCGCAGGCCTCAGGTTTCGACGCGCAAGCTAGATCCATAGGCTTGCGTCGGAACAACGATGCTCCAGGTGAAGGTACTAATATAGAAAACTTGGGACGTTAAATGGTGAGAGCACAATGATCGTTACTATAAGCGCCTCAATATACACGCGCGCTAAATTAGATACTGGATCTCCCGCCATTGACTTGGAAATTATCTTCTGTTTGCGTTGGCGTATGCTCAGAGATAGGGCAACTGTTGTATGCCGCGTATATCTCAGTGGAACATGGATTCGGCCTAACTAAACCTTGAAATATATACTGCTACACGGACTAACAATCACTACATAGTTACCAGAACTGTGTTTCTTTCCGGTGCCACTCCTGAGCACTCTTGATCTACCCTAATAGCACATTAGCGTTACCTGCGGCTCTCTTGGCGCCCCCTTGGGTAGGTTTTCAGCTGCCCGGCGGCGGGATGATAGTAGCATCGGAAGGGATACTGCCTGTAATGCCCGAAGGACCTCCGAAAATAACACAACTTCCCGCAGGCACATCAAGTCTAGCACCATCGGCAAGAGGAGTTGAGGTCGGTGGTGGGCCAGGGACTCTGATTAGATTTCCTGGAGGGACAGTAACAAGGCCGTCCCCTGTAGGAACAGTGACGGTACTGCGTCGAGGGAGAATCCGTGTTCCTGGAGGAAAGCCTATCGTACTAGTACCTGCTATAATGGTACCTCCTGCAGGGAATTCAATAAGCACTACTCCCATATCAGTGCCATCGCCGTTGAGACCCACAAGGACATTGCCAGGGGAATATCGGTAGTCGGTCCAGTGTGAGGGCTCGAGTAACTGACAAACTATCTACAAGGGTCGTCTTGTGCGAAATTTCAAGAACCTTGTCGTTGGCGGTATTGGCAAGTACAGCGGGATGATGGACTTCGGACAGGATATTACATGTGGCGTCTATGCACAACAATTTTTTGTTGGCTAGAGATGGTATCGAATTAGCAATCGCTTGATTCGTTCATTCCAAAAATCTTACTTGTGGAAAGAACAAAGTGGCCCTCCTGTTGATCGAAGGACGCCGCTAGAACGATATCCGACTTGATCTCGTATTTCGCTGTCGCCTGGAATTGTTACTAAGCAAATAACGATTAACTAAATAACATTGAAAGCTAACCTCTGGCTTGCCCGAGTCATCATCTAAAGAGAACGAGATAACAACAGTCTTCAGGATCATTACCAGTGTTCGTGTGTTCGGATCACTCGCAGCAGGACTACTTGAGGTCCTGGTCCAACAGCCGTCGTCGAATACGTCGTAAACAGTTCCAGCTGTGGTACCTTCTATGGAATTTCAGCACTCATTTCGAAGATAGAAGAACTGAAAAACCAATGCAGCAGAGAACTCACCTTCTGGATGTCTCCAATGGGTGTTCTGTACAAATAAACCGTGACCTTGTCGGAGTCGTCTGAGAACCGCTCTGAGGCGATGCAAAGTTTTTCTGTTTCTATGTCGGTTGCAGTGACACCGATGTTGAGACCGAAATCTGGGTCCATTGTAGCGCCTTTGATAACCATGGCAGAAGGAGCAAGCAGAATGGGGGCTTAGAGACGACATAACCCGGCCTTATATGGCTGATATTTGCGTATGCGTGTACTTGCCGTACTAAAGTAAGTTAGGAAAGTGGCAATTGTTGCTGTGACGTTATCTGATTTTGCTGCGAGACTCTCGAGAACATGAATACCAATGGAAATCCCAGAGCAGTGAGTCTGTGCCCACTGCGAGGCCACCGGTTCTTTGCCTACCAAAGTAGGTTAGGAGAATGCCAATCGAGGGTGTTGAGCTGTTGAAATGTTATCTGATTCTGCTGCGAGAGGCTTCAGAACCAGAGTGCCAATGAAAATCCAAGAGCAATGAGTCCGTGCCCATTGCCAGGCCATCGGTTCTCAACTTGAATTGAAAACACGGTAGACTGTGAAATAATCCGCACGACATTACGATCTACAATTCGGCGTCTACTATTCTATTCAGAGAATCGCGAAGGATGGCACATGGAGCGGCGATGTGTTAAATTAGCCATTGGGGTTGGCTGTCCTGCATGACGCAGCAAGAGGTTTCACGCTTCAGGATTCAAATATTGGCTCGCCTCCAATCACCTCTCTTGATCGTTTCTTCCCAAATGTATTTCCCCGGCGTTTACTTTCTTATCGATGGATTCCAAGTCCATTTAGTTTGAAAGAGAGAAGGTGGATGCAGCAAGGCAACCGCGTGTGAAGGAGAATCGAGTAGAATGTGAACCCCAGCTTCAACATGTCAACATGTAACAGGATCCCATCCCTTCTACCCAAATCTGAATCCAAATTGCCTTTAGACTCTCACTCAAATCACACCCTGGAACTCGAGCTCCGTCGGTGTCAATTGTTTACATTGATTTATCATCCTCCGGAAGCTGTATTCTACGATTCTGAAAAGAGTGTGAGGAGAAATTTGAAAGAATCTGGATCAAGAGGATCTAAGATAGATTTTCAATCTTTTTGTAGAATTTGTTTTTGCTGGTCTCCCCAGTTTTTCTTCCAATTTTGAGGGCTAAAGCACTGCCTCCGAGAGATGAGGGATGTATGTTGTATCATCATCGGGTGCTAGACAGAGCAGTTGAAGTTGAAGTCCCAGCGGTGCCCTCAGAAATTGGAACCATAAAACACTACAAAAGAGCTTCCGAGGGGTACATTACATCTGTTTCCTGACCGCAGCGCAAGACGGTCAAGTTCAAGGGCAGCCATCAGCAGAAATGCTGGTGACTCTTGGTGAAGTGAATTAGATCAAAACTTGTGGGGACTCACCCGCTTAAATCTTCACTAATGGTCCCTGGTTTTCTTTAAAGGATAGAAGAGTGCACCTTCCAGTTGGGATGTGAATCATTCATCTCACCACATATCATTCAGAATATCGACATCGACAGAGCTCAAGTTTTATCTTCCTAGTCCCTTATTATTATTAGTCAATGAGAACTCAACCATAAATCATTACTCAGAATGAAGGAGCTTCAGCGTGTACGTTGCTAGTTTCTACCCCAATCTGACATGAGATTGTTGAAGGCTGTCGAGAAAACAACAAAAATGTTGGAAGACAAAAATTACGGCCGAATATCTGTTGGAAAGTGTGAAAGTTCGGTAGTCCCATAGACGGGTATGGAGCTTTGAGAGACTGTATATTGCTATATCGAGTAACGGGTGATACTATGACCGGCCTGCCAGATATCTCGGAGTCACTACCGTGCCCTCATTTTTGGATGCTTTCTGTTAAACCGAGGCTCCAAAAATGAGGGCACCAAGGACAACTGGTCCATAAATACCATCGAGAGCCGTGAACGATCGGAAGGACGCCGACTGATGTACTCTAGACAAGAATAAGTCTCAGCCCAAAATCAAACATCCCAGAATTAACATGTTTTCGAGTTGGCAATGACGGGGTAATGATATGCATTTAATACTAGTAGGTACAGTGCCAGCACTTAAAATTTTTCTCTTCCAACCATGCTTGCATGGGAATGGTCCTCCAGAATAGCACGCAGAGGCAGTAAAGTCTATCACCCAAGCTTGATTCAACGTCCAGGGATTAATAGCTACGGTCAGTTCTTAAATTGAGGTCGCGATCCAGTAAATGGATTCAGATCCAGAATCGCAACCAGAATCGCGGGCAAGGTGAATCGCCTCCAGAAGGTGATTCACCTTGCACAGAATCGCTGTGACGATCCACTTTCGTACAGCCACACAAATTATTAGATAAGTATGCCCTGTTTGGGGGCGATGGTATGGTCAAGTAGGTTATTCAAGCTCACTTACTGGTGGTGGTCCAGTGGAGGTATCAGAGGTTTGGTGGAGGGATAGATACCATCGAAGACAACTTCACCAATGGAGAAATACACATTTCTAAGCCTTTTTTTTGGGTAATGCATATCTGGGATTTCAATACTGGGAGGCAGAGATGAAAATAAGCCAATTACTGATTAAAAAATAGCAGCACAACTTCGGCGCTCAAGGCAGAATACACTATGATACACTATGAGAGCCATGTGATGTGACAACATATCCAGAATCCCCATCAGAATCGCTATCATAAATCGCGCCTTGCCTTTCATCGGTCAAAGTTGAATCGCGATTCTGAGGCGATTCTGGTGTTTTGGATCACTCCAGAATCACTCAAGAATCGCTTGGTGAATCGCATGCGATTCTTAGAACTGACCGTAGCTAATATCAAAGACTTCCATGACAAGAAATACTTCTATGGACACAAAATTTGGGCTTGACAGGCCTACAGGCTACGTAAACCCCTCAGGCTGCTTTAGCCATTCTATAAAAGCATTGATGTATCCGTATCCTAGAGGTTTACTTATGTCTCCATTCAATCTCCATTGCAATATGGAGACATCTTGGAACATACGCTACATAGTACTACTAAGTAGTCCCACAAAACAAATCTGAATAATCCAAGTTTAGGCCCTATACTCTATATATACACATCCGTATGGATCGTCAGTGTATAACGAGTCTGCTTATAGGAGACTAGCCCTATACAGGATGAAATGAAGGCATGCCAGGGGTCAGTCACTCTCTCAGATTGGGGGTTGCACCGGGCTAAGACTGGGGTGAAATATTTGTGGCTGATGTCTGGCCAAATTTAGTCCAAATCTAGTAGAAACCTGAGAATAGAGATAAGTATATGTACTATGTAAAGGGCGTTTGAGTTGCGTTTGAGGGAACTGTGTGGCCCTGGTCCGTGCCGCTGGCGTATGTTTTTATTGGTTAAATTTATTTACACATAAAAGGGAAGCTTGAGTTTTTTTTCGGCTGTACTACTAGTAGCTTCGAACAGACCCAGATAGAACTGCACTGTACGACTCGCGAGCGTGACAGCCCAGACGCGTGAGTCTGACTACTGTTCGTTGATAGCAGGATAAAAGTGATAGTTGTGTTGCCATGAATCAGCTATATCGATGGCGATTGATAGCAGTGTGCCGGCGCGATGGTATCTCCATTGCCCTCAATCGCCACGAATGCAATCGATGTTCGGCTTCTCATAAGATGATTGTCTGATGTCAGTTCCTTGATAGGCAGCATACTTAATATAGCTAGTCATGGGGTGGTACTACCACCCCATGACTTAGTACGCTTATGCTCAAAGTTTTTGAATCATACACCTTGAGGCTGGCAAGTAATACGTTGGAGTTACGAGTTGATATTTTCTATGTCGTACGTTTTTTGAAGTTCGTGAGAGGAGACATTGGGGGTTCAGAGGTATCCGTTATGCGTTACGCAAACCTTCTACGTTCCGAATTACTAATAGAGTATCTAGGTGTCACCGTTGGCCATTCCCATTAAACTTGCAATATCTCGACTTAATCGGAATGGAGTTTCTGTCCCTAGAATTGTGACAACTACCTTTTTTGTTTCCAATATATATCCCCTCATTCCAATGCCTCGTTTTTGCCGCTTGAATACCACTGGAGTGCCTCCGATCTACGATGTACTTCCGCATATGTATATTTGGTACGTTGATATTGCAGTCGCCTCAGGCCCATGAAAATTGGGGTTATCTCGAAACAGAGCGAATTAGGTGTAAGGGGAATGCCTGCAAAGTCTCACCGGAGTTGGGATTAACCCCTTTTTGCTTGCCGTTGTTGATGTTGGAAGAGCGTATAAAACATGTGTAGAACCAGCCTGCTCATTTCTCCGTAGACCCCCACACATCTACAACATCACCTCCCATATGTCTATGTCTATCCTCGGATCTGGACTCTACACCATCACCTCTTTGAGTGGTGAAGGTGGCGCTGCGGGTGTTCCCCCTACTAAGCCTGCTTTCCAGCAAGTTGTCACTTTCCCTCGAGGCGAATTTCCGTCTCAGGTAAGGATCTATACTCGGGAGGATTTAGATAGTCAGCTCATATGTTCTCGTCCAGTGGAAAGTCATCCGCACACCCCAGGGTACTTACATACTCTCCACTATGGGCTACAGCTTTACTGGGGTAGAGGAGGACAGGGTCAACGCGACCATCTATGAGGAGCAAAATCAGGAGTGGATATTCACATCTTTCGAACATCAAGGAAAAGACCTATATGCGTATGTGCATCTTGAACATGACTAATGATAGCGCACTGACCGGTCTAAGTATTGAACTGACTGACAGATCAAAGGCCTGGACGACTGACAATCCTAACGCCAACGCACGGGCGGTTGTAAGTTATCAAACCTTCATGGTTTGCATATACAGGTGTTGATTACTTTTATTCCTTCAGATTAACGCTGAGCCTCTCAGGACCACAAAGAGTCTCCCTCCTCAAGCATTCCCTCCCCAACTGTTTCAGATTCAGCGTGTTCTTGAATGAAGACCAGTAGTGTGTCGAGCCACGCCTGACTTGAGTGAAGTTTGAATAAGATATTAGTTTTGATAAACATCATCATAAATACATAACATAGTCCTGCCAGTGATATCTTGTACAAGAAAATGTGATAAAATCTCAGATTCATTCTCGCTACACTTAGTGGTGGTCTTAGGTTGACAAATTTTAGTTTTGGCAGGATCGGGGGCCTCGCATGTGCTTTCCGACAGACCACTTGGCATCCCGGTTTCAAGACGATAATATTTGAAAATATCAAGAGCCCAGGTGGTGAACCTGCCCAAAATCTTTTAAGCCGGCATGGACATCGACCACCGATAGAGAGTTTCAAATTATTCCAAGACTAGGGTGAGCCATTCAGGGGATAGATCATGTGGGCAACGAGGACTTTGGGAGCGTTTTCTCTTGGTTAGGTTAGGGTTTCTCATACTTAGTGTCGTGAATGAAGACATTAGATTGGTTTGCGTCTTGCTTGGGGTTTTCCTCCTGCTCGGTCCGATCCTATGTTGCATTGGTCGATTATATGGTGCTGATCCTATCCATGTTCCTTCTCGTGCGATAGAATGAATGTCATTCAAGTAAGCGAGTACACTTCGAAAAAAATATCACAGATATCTGAGAACGGACATGGGGGTAGATCGACAGCGTACATTAGGCACGGAGCCTCCATATCTCCTTTCCCAGTCACACAGAAGACATATGGAGAAAGGGAAAGGGAGTTTCACAACGCATCATATATATGTCCACGCAACTTAGAATCCATCGCCATCGCCATCCAAATCTCCTCACAATATTCCATCACTTGACCACTGTCCACCCAGTGATAGGACCCCTCTCGCGCAAGGATATACACCATGGATGACGCCAAAACCACCAAAACCAGAAAACACAAGATATACCAAAAGTATGACCCTGGGCTTATGCCTCCAGCAACTACCGATACTATCCAATTAAATGGGAGAAGGATTACGATATTCGTGAAGAAGACACGCTTGAACGCTTTCTGGCCTTCTTCGGAAAACTGGCCATACAGGGGTGTCTCGGGGCTCCAATTTTCGGGATCAGGCATGGTAGGCCACGTGTTTTGTGTGTGGACGGCGGTGCGTGGCGTTGGTATGTGCTGTCTATGATGTATTTACCCGGTTTACCCAGGATGGCCACCCCCCTGTAGAGAGCTGCGGAAACCCTTGCGCGTGATTCGAAACGAAGGGGTGATAAAGAGAGCGTCGTATATGATGAAGATAATACACGATTTGAGGTACCACGGGGCTATCTGGTGGTAGATATCTTTCATCGGATGCGGGTTTGTGAGGTTAGCGCTGGGATTGGAGTCATTGAGAGTTGGGGGAGATTCTGAGTGTGATGTACTGGTAGGTGGAGGTAAATATGTAGAACATTATGACTCGGGAGAAGAAACGTACTTGAGCGAGTTCTGTTCCTGCTGTATACCGTACTTGGTATCACCATCGATTAGAAAAATAGCTCCGAGTACAAGTGCAGTGCACAATACAGGGAAGATGAACGTCTAGGGGAGAATGATGGCCAAGCGTGCACTTTTCAAGCCAGATTGAATGTAAACTTACTCGCGCAGCGAGCCAATTGATATCGCAAAACAACTTCTTTCGAACTTTCGACGCCAGCGCATGTGCAGTCCGCATTTCTTTTGAGCCTTGCAAGGTTGGAACATCCGGTTCGACTATTGTGCTAGTACGAGTGATAGGACTGGCACTAACGGCTTCTGTGTCTTCCGCTGTTGCATTACATTGGGCTTCGACGTCGGTATCCTGGAATATAGCGTGGCGTGAATCGATGATTCTGAACCTATACGCACAAAGGCTTGAAGCTTGACGTAACTTTCTGGCGTAGTGCTTTGAAAGAGCCTGGGCAGTGAAGGCATCCCAGATGGTCTTGAGCAATCGGGGCGAAGGTATGGGTTAGGGGCCACAAGGAGCAATAGTCACATGATAGTGCTTTCAGTTTCTGTCCGGCAGTTCGCCGGCGCCTCAAAAAAAACTAACACAACGAACGTAAGAGGATATTGAAAAGAAGGTATCCAGAAGGTAGTAGCGGCCCACAAAAAGAACCAGTAGAAGTACGAAAAAATCATATTCGATATGTGGTGTAGAACAGTGCATAAATGAACTAACAGAAGGAAAAGAACGAGCTCAAAGAGTAAAGCAAAGAACTAGGAAAGGATCGACGGACGAGTGACAGAACTTGGCATTCAAAGCAACGAGCAATAAGCTACGGCAAAATGTGAAAGAAAAATCGCTGTGCAATCTCCTATTGAAACTCCTTGAGCTCGCATCCCGAGGTACAAAAATATCACCGTCAAAGAAGAGCTAGGGTTCCTAACACAGGCAGTCCGGTTCAATACGGGCACGTAGATTTCTAGGAGTACTGGACACGACTACGAGAGGTAGGAATGGAGAACTTGGCAGGGCCGAAACTACCGTCTTTGAGCAACACGCCGGGGCTCAAGCCGACACGAATCACCAACGTTTTCCGTGCAAATGAAATACATCATCAATGAGGTTGTTTGGCCAGTGCGCGGTAGACTGGTTTCCAGTCCGCACTAGACCTCGATTCCTCGACCAAATGGATAGCAACGACCATTACACCACCGAAGAGGTAACTGGCGTCATTTGTGATCGCTGAAGAGAAGAGGAAGAATGGGCAAATGTAATGTGCCAGAGGGAGACATACATCGCTATTGCTGTAACCTGTTGGCGGATCGGTATTCGCGTTCCTGGGGACCCGCATATTGAATATGAAATCCAAGCATACCTGGCCAGAGATTCAGGTGAAATATTCCCTGCTTTTCTGTATGTTGGAAGTAGATCCTGCTACAAGCTTGAAAGCATGAGTCTACACACTCGACTACTGTTGCTGTGATATCACGTATTCTTTTTCTTCCGTGTAATTCAGAAGCGTCGATTACATGTTGACTCCGGTGTAATATTCGAAAAGGATGACAGTAGTTGCATCGTCGAAGGGTTGAAACGTTGACTGGTGATATGTGGATATAGCGGATGGGCAAAACGAATGGAGGCAAAACGAATGGAGGCGCGGTTACTGTCGCCGTGCGAGCTTTTCTATTGTCGCCCAGTTCTGCGAATCTGAGGATGGATATTGGGAGTGTTGGGATGCTTGGTGGTTCTGTACAGTGTAACGGTTCACGGGACTTCAAAGCAAAGTACGACAGGAAGAAGTATCAAGCTTGGATTTCGAAGCAACTCGTTACCCAAAGATAAGGCTCACCAACGTTCAAACCATGCAGGCAACGTCCACCAACATGTCCGAAAATACTGTCTTCTCCATCCTAGTCATTCCAACTCAAATATAAAGCAAGAGATGATTGATGATTTGGAGCTCTATATTGAGAAGAGCGCAATCTGAAATTGTTGACTTTTACCGTTGGAAGGGAAGACACCGAATTTCGAGACAAGCTGCAGTAAATGAGCAAAGCTATACTGTAGTCAATCCTAACAGATTCTTACGAGTCGAAAAAACACCTCAAAAACACGTACCATAAGATTAGGCTTCTACTTGTAGGCTAAGTCCATTGACAGAGTAGCGATCCAGGTGAGGGTACATGCTGCATTAATACAGAGAAATTGGGACAAGCACAACGTTGTCGTCGTCGTTACTCTTTCGATATGAGTGCCTGAATATGCGCGCGCTTAAAAAATAGGCTCCGAGCCGATCCTCCGAAATAAGTAACACGTCAACGACCTCCTCCAATGAGTGGTTATCATGAATCCGGGAAGTCGAGCCCAAGACTATTTCGTATACCTTAGTGGAACATGGAGACAAACCCTTAAATATTAGAACATACACTGCTACATAGATTGCATAGTTACCAGAACTGTGCCACCACTGCTCTGCTACTAAATCTTCATCTATCCTGCTAGCATACTTATTCGAATCACCTCCTTCACAAAATGTCCAGCATTTCCCAGGGAGGTAGAAAGTATGAAATATACCGACTGCCTAAGGAAAAATTGGAACATCCTTGTTATTCTTGTCTGTGACGGTACTTCCCACAGGGACTCTAATGATACTGGGCGCAGAGGTTTTGTGCCTAGAGAAATGAACGAAACATCCAGCAGAGAACCTGATCCTATCTCCTTGCTTGATCGTAACACCATCTCTCGGCACAGGCGTTGGCTTAGAACCAGGACTGAGGCGAGTCTGAGTACTTCCAGGAGGGCCGGTCACTTTACTTCCCGGAGGGACAGTAATGGAGGGGGAGATGGGCCCGCGAACACCACCAGATTCGATGGCAGGGGATTTTGGGGGAGGGATACAATGTGGCATATTCACAGTACTGGACTGAGGGATAGTCTTAAACGTTCCTGTGACAGTAGCTCCTCTGATAGTTCCTCCCCGACAGAAAATCACAGTTCCTCCCTGATCAGTACCATCACCATTGGTACTTGCGAGAAGGGTAGTACTACTTTGAATGTTTTCTATTTCTTCGTCGGTGTCCTCGACAGTATCCGGAGGGACACTTGTGATAGTACTAGACTGAGCGTTAATAATGGATTCGTTCTGATCAGTACCATCGTCTCCAAGAGTGAAGTTGTAGAGAGCAGGACCTACCGCGGAAGTGTCAGAAGTGGCAGCTGCTGACCCGGCGTTCATAAGTTGGGTTATGCCGGATAAATCACTTCTTTCCTTGCTACCTTTCTGCGGCGAGACAGAGATGGATTGAAACTCCTGGAAGTAGTCATGGCGGGCGGAGACTTGTTTCGGGAAACCAAGGTAAGAACCGTCCTTCGCCCCTTGTCCATGTTCATCTCTGAGACAGTCGGATCTTTTGGAAGTGCTTCACACAGGGTATCAAATGTGACGGCCATGAGCATCAGTGTATTGAGACCTAGATTATGGTATGAAAGTAGTCGCTTAATTTGTGCATTCGAAAAATCATACCTGTGACAAGAACGAAGTAGCCCTTATCTTGATTCCAGGACGCTGCTAGAAGACCATCCTTGATCTTGTATTTCGCTTCTACCTGAGATTGTAGAGGCCATATAGATAAGAAAGCGATGATTGAATATACAGGATTTGGACCCTAACCTCTGGCGTCAAATCATCATCCAACGAAACAGAGATAATATCTCCATTCTTCGTGATCACTACCAGCTTCTGCGCATTCTGAATCACTTTCAACAGAACCAGTTGAGGTGCTGACCCAACAGCTGTCGTCGAGTACGTTGTAAGCAGTTCTGATCGTGGTACCTTTTATGGGATTTCAGCACTCATTTCCAAGATAGGAAGACCAACTAAGGCAATGGAAACACACCTTTTTGATTTCCCCAATTGTTGTTCTGTACAAGTGAATTGTGACCTTGTCCGAGTCCTCCGAGAAATGCTCTGAAGCGTTGTAAAGTCTGTCTTTATGTGTGTCGATTGCAGTGGTACCGATGTTGACACGAAAGTCTGGGTCCACAATACTGCATGTAGCGCCTTTGATAGACATGGCGGAAAGAGCGAGCAGAATAGGGGGCTTGGAGACAACAACCACCTTTAATTTAATATGGCTGATATTGCGTGCGCGTGTACTTGCCCGTACTAAAGAAAGTCAGGAAAATGCCAATCGAGAGTGTTGAGCTGCTGCAATGTTATCTGATTCTGCTGCGAGATTTTTTAGAACCAGAGTACCAATGAAAATTCGAGCGCAACGAGTCCGTACCCACTGCCAGGGTCATCGGTTCCCAACTTGAATTGAAAACATGCCAGGCTGTGAAATAATCCGCACAACATTACGATCTAGGGAATTCGGTATGTATTCAGGGAATCGTGAAGGATGACATAGAGCAGCGATGCGTGTGTTAAATTAGGCAACGACTTAGTATTGATGCGGGATGTTGGAAACGTGTGGGTGGTTGTTGGGTGGTTGGCTGTCCTGCATGGCGCAGCATGAGGCTTCAAGCTGCGGGATTCATGTATTGGCTCACCTCTTGATCATTTCTTCACAAATATATTTCTCCATCGCTCACCTTATCGATGGATTCCGAGTCCATTCAGTTTGAAAGAGAAAAGGTGGATGTAGCAAGGCGACGGCGTGTGAAGGAGAAACGAGGAAAATGTGAGCCCAACTACAGCATGTCGACGTGTAATCGGATTCCGTCACTTCAACAACTCAATTTAAATCAAGTTACTTTAGCCCCACCCTGGAACTCGAGCTCCGTCGACGTCGACTGTTTCCATCGATCTATCATCCTGCCATAAGGATCAAGTCTTCGTCCTTTCCGGAAGCTGTATTCTACGATTCTGAAAAGAATATCAGAAGGAATTTGGAAGAATCTGAATCAAGAGGATCCAAGATGGAATTGTTGCTGCTAGTCTTCCCAGTCTCTCTTCCAATTTCAAAACACGATTGTGATGGCCAAAGCACCTCTGAGACATGAGGGATGTACGTTGTACTGTCATCGCGCGAGAGAAAGTGCAGTCATAAAGTTGAGGTAGGAATCCCAGCAGCGCCCTCAAGAATTGGATTGGACCACACAAAAAAAACACTGGAATGAAAATGCTTCAGCGCGCACGTTACATTTCCAGTCAAAGAGGGCCCATCAAGAAACCAAGGAAAGAGATTAACCACACAAGGACAAAAGAAAAAAACACAAAACGAGATGCAACAAAAGGTTAGAATCACATTACAAAAGGGGAAGAGGACGGGAGGGTGAAGGAGAACAGGGCATAAATGAAGAAAATAGATAGAGAGAACAAGCTCAAAGGGTAGATCGAGAAACTGGCGTACGCCGTCCCGAACTTGAATACGCAACGAATTTGTTCGCGAGATCGAAGACAGTGACTTGTATGTAGAACTACAAATCAATAGATGAGCCCTTTGGAGAGAAGATACAGCAAACCTTAGTATGTGCTCAGGACCGAGCGATGAGTTACGCTAAAACTTGGGTATCCATCTCCTCTCCTCCCGTCCATTCCCTGTCATCATTTCTTCCTCCTCACACATCCACAATCTCACTCCCGTCCCAATCACCAAAACGAGAACTTGGCCGGCATCCGAAATCCAGCAAAATCACTAGTTGGGATCAACCTGTTAAGATTTCTTGAGCTTGCATCAACGAGGTACCAAAGTATCGCCATCGAAGAAGAACTAGGCCTACTAGCACACAAAGTCTGTTTAGATACAGTAGGCACAGATATCCCTTGCAGTGCTGGAGACGGCTACGGGAGGTTTGGGATGGAAAACATGTCGGGGTCGTACGAGACTCCGGAGGAACGGGCCAAACTACCGTTTCAATCGTCTTCGAACAACATATTCCGAACCCTGCGAGGAAACTTTTCTTTCGGAGTAGAACTGAATGGGAAACAACAACCATTACACCGGTACCAGCGGAAGAGGGTTGTTTGTGGTCGCTGGAGCGGATGAATGGGTATCCCTATCGCTGTTGGTGTATCGGAATGGCATTCCTAATGCCGGTGATATCTTGCATACGAAAATCCGGATTTCCGTAGTAGTACGTGAGAGATACGCGCACCGCTGCCCGACAGCCAGTTTCCGGCAATGCAGCACAATACAGTGCCCGAAAACGGCTTCCAGCCGACCATGTTTGGCGGGTAGTAGGTAAAACTCGCGAGGAAAAATTCAAGGCTCCTCTCACCTAGACGTATAGACCTACGACTGAGAGCTTTTGATTACATGCACTACTACTCGTACATAGTTACCAGAACTGTACTACTTCTCGTCACCACCGTCCCTTGCCTGAGAACCCTCGTTCCATCCTAGTATGTCAGAATGTGACCTTCCAACCATTACACTTGCCTGGTCCTCAGGGTGCCCAAGGAAATAATATTTCCCGTCGCATCTGTAACATAACTGTCTGAAGGCACACTGATGATATCTCCCCGCCAAGTCTTAACACTACTTCCCGCAGGGACAGGAACGGGTACATCCGCAGGAAGAGGGGTTGGACTTTCCCCAGTGCAAGTATAATACCTTCCCGCAGGGGCAGTAACCATACTTCCCTCAGTAGGGACATGTACGCAACTGCCCTGAGGGAGAACTCTGACAGTTCCTTTAGGGTTAACAATAGTGCCCATGAGAGTACCTCCTTCTGCAAGTTCAGTAGCTATTCCCTGATCAGTACCATCGCCGTTCAGAGTCATGAGAATATTCGGCTCCACGCTCAAGACAAATTCCTGGACGTTCAGACTTGCTTGGAGAACGGTTGAGACGACTTCCTGGTTGTGGCTAGACAGGGCAGGTAGCCCTTGATGCGGCTGGATAGTGTAATTAGCAAGATAACAAGCGTCTTTGTGCCACCTTACTCGAGGAAGTCTTTCGTTTAGTACAATCGGATCTTTTAGAGGTCTTTCGAAAGGGAGATCAAATGTGACGGCCCTATTGAAAGCTATTTATAATATCTTGTCAGCAGTGGCTTCATTCGCCCCATTCAAAAAATACCACATACCAGTGATAAGAATGAAACGGAACTCTTCTCGATTCCAGGACGCCCCCAGAAGGCCACCTTTGATCTTGTGTATTATTTCAACCTGAAATTGTAAACACCATAGATAAGAAATGAATGTTTAGATATACGAACTCTAACCTCTGGCTTCTCATCATCCAGCGAAACAGAGACAATATCTCCATTCCTCAAAATCACTACCAGCTTCTGCACCTCTTGAATCACTTTGAACAAAAGCAGCTGTGGTCCTGCTCCAACAACTGTTGTCGAGTACGTTGTAAGCAGTTCCTGTTGTGATACCTTTTGTGGAATCTCAGCCCTCATTTCGACGAATAAAAGATTGGCAACGGAAACGGTAAACACACTTTTTTGATGTCCCAGATCGTCGATTTATGCACCTTGATTGTGACACTTTCTGAGTCGTCTGGAAGACGTTCCGAAGCAATGTAGAAGGTTTCTTTATGCGTGTCGATTGCGGTGGCACCGATGTTGACACAGAAGGCCGGGTCCACAACACTGTATGTAGTATCTTTGATCGACATGGCAGAGGGAGCAAAAAGAGCGAGAACTTGAAACGACCGGAAACCCAATCTTATAGCGATTCTCAAGAATCGAGGGTACCGCGCAAAAGATCAGTTAAATGAAATTTCTATTGGTTGGGCGTTAAGATGAAAGGCTATTAGCAGCCTGCGTGTACTTGCCTGTACTAAAGTGGAAGTATTCGAGGACTTTCGAGGCGTTGTACTATTCTCTGATTTGCTTCGAGATTTTCCAGAATCTGCGCACCCAATAAAAATACACTAGGGCACTGATTCCATGCGATATCGTTGATTTTGAGCTTGAATTGAAACACCCTGTATCATCCGAAGCATGTCTTTGAAACGGTGACCTTGCGGTGTCACGGAGTATCGATGTAAATATCTGAATCGCAGGCGTGTTGATGAACGGATTCGGCTGCCATCGTGGTGCGCATGAGGCTCCGAGACTCCCACAGCTCTAGCTTGAACATTCTTTTGCATCTAAATTCTCATTATCGATGCGGAAGGGGAAGGAAAGTTGATGGGGGTGATTTGGCTGGCCTTTGCCTCTTTAAGGTCCAAGGCTCATAGTATTGATGATTTTCCGCTTCATGTAAAGTACAGTTGACCAAGGGTTTGAATGAGATGCCGAAAGTCGCGGATATTTCCGGAATGGAAAAGAGTCGGGACTGGTGGCCGCTGGCATTGAATTTGTGACGCCGAACAACGAGCGAAACCACATGCTCCTTCTTGTCCTTTTGAGTCGAGCACTCTCTAAGCATTCCTTGGAAGATCTGAGGTTTAAATAAAGTCCTGTTCTAACGTAAGACCTGAAGCAGTTCCCTCTAAGAGGTTTTAAGCTGCAACCGTTTAGAGGGGACTGCTTTAGGCCTAGTTCTTGTTAGAGGTTGACCAGACGCCCTAGGCCAAAGCGTCTCTTATTCTCTTAAAGGAATCATATTAAACACTTATTACCATTCCTGGTCGAAGAGTAGCCCCTAACGGTTCTCTCTTCGTACCAGAATACAATTGTCCTAAACCTTATCGCCCTTAAGAGTTCTGACGATTTTCGTGGTCAAAATACGTATCTCACCTCTTTGGAGACATATAGCATGAAAGAGAACTTATATTCAACAAAAATCGCAGAAAGTCCGAGGGCAAAAGTAGGTATGTAAAACCCTGGTAAAACGAAGTGTCCCGAGCCGTCTGTCTAAAGGAGCATGACCGTAAGTAAGGATAAAGAAAATGATAATACCCAACGTGAACTGCCTCCTCTTCGCTTGGAACAGACATCCTTAGAATATTCGGTTCGGGACCCTACTAGACAACTGCGACTTTTGGATTTTCCAACGAAAGCGGTAGACCTTGGCTCGTTACTGATACTACTTCCAACCTGTAACCTGTATATCACTCTAAAGGTATACCGGATAGATCTAGGATGCTTCAACCAAATAACCTGAGCCCGCTTGGGCCCTGGAGGCTCCGGCCAGGCCCGGCTCAATTAGGGCCGACCAAGAGGGCCAGGTCACATCACCAAAGACCCGGAAAGTATGGGACGGTAGCGGAACGGACACGGATGGCAAAGTATATGGAGCAGAATCCGAACACGGGTCTCTGCCCACCAATATTGAGTGTTCCTGATGTCCTTCGCTGGTTGATCGATAAGGCCCCCGGAGTTTGCACTCCACTTATTTTCAGCAGGTAAGAGCACAGTGCCTCCACATCTCTGCTGGATTTTGCCTCGCATTGCCCGACGCGCGCGAAAACTTACCAATCATGCTACTTATTCATGAATTAAATCTCAGGCTGTTCATTATACTTCTCTTTCAAAAAAATGGCATCTATTACCAGTCTTTGGTGAGTCATGTTATGGCAGGCCTCGTAGCTGTCACGCGCCCAGAGGGATGGCCAGCTTGAACGTAAGTGCGGGACGTCGACCTTTTACCTTGAAGTTCTTAAACCCACCTTTCTATTGAGAAGCAAAGTCGGCCGGAGGTGAGCTGTCTGACTAGGCTCATTTAGGTTTGGTTCTCCCGCAACTATGCGTATTATCTGCTGCACTATTCTATGAAGATATTAGAGACCAAAAATCAAGTCCACCGATGCTTGTTGTGCTTGCACCGTACATCGATAACACCTTCCCAAGTCTTTACGACTCTTATCAAAGCTTGGCCCCCGGAGAAATAGCCTAACTCATAAGTTCTGAAGGAGCTCAAAAGCGTCGCAGTGGCAGGATAATGCCGGTCCTATCTTGTGGGCTGAATTGAAATGTTCGACAGAAGAGTCCGGTTATAGCGTGTCATTCATAGAAGCAAATCAAAGAATGCTAAAAGAACTCTATCATCAACGAGTTTGGCGTTGCTTTGGTGTCATGTCTGTACGGCGTTATCAAGATCTAAGTACGTACTTAGTAGAAGTTCATAAATTAATGAAGGTGGTAGTTTCGAATGACAGAGCAAGTAGGGGCAGTGTGTCTTTGGGAATATATAAATATGTTTTCGTCGCTCAACTGGTGATAATCCTTTTGTCACTTTCCCTGGGACTAGATATTGAGGCTGCATCATGTCCGAACACCGGTAGGCAAAGCAATCTTTCATACTCATAAAGCTTACTCATGAAGGATGGATCATGGCATTCTGCAGTACACAACCTGAGGAACCACTGTGAGTACCAGTCATACCTAAAAACGGCCTGCAAACTAGATGAGATTTTAGCGGAGCTCAAATGTTTCCGAATGCGTCAATGTTTAAGTTGGATCGACCTATTTTCAATAATGCTTCAACCATGCACATTACTTATGCCAATGGAGATTCGGCAAGTCAAGTTATACCTTCAGGTTTTTGAGCAAGATCCTGCAAGTGAAATGCTAGTCTGACCTCAAAGGTGTAGGATATATTGAAGGAATGACCCGTTGCCCAACATCTACCCCATTTTTCACGGGAAGAGAGGACGTTTTGACTATCCTCGCAAGTTACTTCCTCATTCCTCCGCTATCTACTGGACTATGTAGGAGAAATATATTTCTTCTATATGGTCTAGGTGGTGCAGGTAAAACACAATGTGTGCTGGAGTTTGTGAGGAGAGTCAAACAAGAAACATTCAATCACAGGTACGATTTGAAAATTAATCACTGATTTACCTTAAACTGAATACTTATTTCAAACTCATTTTGATAGATTTACTAAGGTTCATTTTATTGATGCGCATTCTGAGGATTCTATCAAGGCAAGCTATTATGACCTCGCAGTGACCAATTCTTCTATGGCAACCCAAGGCTGGAAGTCGGGTATTCAGTGGCTCGCTACTCATCAAGAGGAATGGTTGATTATCTTGGACAATGCCGATGATCCAGGACTCAAGCTAAGCGAGTTTTTACCATCATGTGACCATGGAAACGTCATCATTACTTCCCGGAACTCAGTCCTGATGAATATGACGACCCATTCTCAAGAGTTAAGAGATATGGAACCTACAGATGCTACGCAACTACTGCTCAAGCATGCCATAGTTGGTCATGTTACACTCGAAGATGTAGCCAAAGCCAAAGATATTTCCCAGGAGCTTAGTTTTTTTCCTTTGGCTCTAGTTCAGGCTGGTGCATACATAAGGCAGCAAAAATGCCTTGGAACTTACATGAGCAGATTGCGCAGACAAAGAGATCAGTTATTACAGCAGGATATGCCCCAAGCCATAGACAACTATAGGTTATCTATCTATTCCACATGGAATCTCAGCTGGAAGGAACTAAATAGTTCTAGTAGGTTTCTGCTGAGACTTTTCTCCTGCATACACCCGGAAGGAATTCCACGCAGTCTATTTGAGTGGGCATTCAATAATATTGAAAAGGTCGAGAAAAAATACCATCCACTGGAAAGCAGCGCCATTATCATGGCAAAATCTTTCTTGGTTACTTTTGCTACAGAGAACAAAGAGCAAACAAACAAAGAGAAAATGGAATGGAATGACATAAAAATGGACAACATTATCCAGGAGATCACCTCTTACTCATTGTTGCATGTTGTTCATGATGGAATATATAATATCCATCCATTGGTTCATAAGTGGATAACGGATAATATGAATTATCAAGAGAGGGATGATTTCAACCAGGGGATGTTGGGTATCTTAATTGCAGCAGTTGCCGACAAATCACGCGACCATGTTTTTGAGCTACGGATTCTAGCACCACACGTTACAGTACTTGAGAATTTTAATCTCAAGGAAGAATTAGTCCAACTCTTGATTGGAAATTTCTGGAATTGTATCGGGTTTGCAAGAAGAGCGCAAGGGCTGTGGAAACCCATGGTAACAAAAATCAAACAAACATTGGGACCTAACCATCTCGTAGTGTTTGATTATGTACACAATCTTGCTACAACATATTTGGCTCTTGGGGACTTTAATGAAGCTGTAAAACTTCTACAGCCCCTGATAGAGGTCTCGAAGTCATATTTGGGTGGTTCACATGTTGATGTATTGAGGCAAACCAAGACATTAGCATCTACATACTTCAGTCAAGGCAAATTGAACGAAGCTTTGTCACTGCAGGTGACCTTGCTCAAGGATTTTCAAAAGACTTTAGGACATGAGCATCCAGACACCTTGAAATCTAATTATAGTCTAGCTGAAACATATCAAAATCTGGCAAACTATAGTGAAGCATTAAAGATACAGGAGCCACTACTGCAGCTGCAAAAGCAGGTCTTAGGGGTTTACCATCCTGATACACTATTAACTATGAACAATTTGTCTCGTACATACCAACGTATGGGAAAGTACAATGAAGCACTAGACCTTCAAAAGCCTTTGTTAAACGCGTCAGAGCACATTCTAGGACAAGAGCATCCATATACATTGGATTGGACTCGCAATTTGGCACTGATATATAACAGCCAAGGTCTATACATCCAAGCGTTGGAACTACTGGAACCACTTCTGAAAACATTGGAAAGAGTCCTAGGAGAAACACATCCCACCACCTTGGAGTGCATAAATGATTTGGGCTTGACATACCGTAACCTGGGAAAATATCATGAGGCTTTGAAACTTCAAAAGCCTCTTCTGGAGACTTCAAAGTCTATTCGAGGGGAGAACCACTTAGAGACACTTATTTGCATGAACAATTTGGCCATCACCTATTCTAGAATGGGCACATACCTGGAAGCCTTGCAAATTCAAGCACCCCTATTAGAGATTTCAAAGCAAGTTCGAGGGCAGAAACACCCAGCGACACTGAGATATAGTGGGAACATGGGCCTCACATATTTCAAACTAGGAAGATATCAAGAAGCTCTCAGTCTACAGGAACCCCTGGTGGAGATTTCTAAGAATGTTCAAGGAGAGAAACATTCTGAGACTATAATATTCACTAATAATTTGGCCCTTACCTATTCCAAATTGGGGAGATACAACAAAGCTCTTGAACTGCAGGAGCCTCTGCTGGAGGTGTCTAGGCTGGTTTTAGGTAAGGACCACCCTTCAACATTAAAATCCACCACCAATCTTGTCCTTACCTATATTGATCTGGGAGAATATCAGAAAGCTTTGGAGCTTCAACAACCTTTGTTAGATACTTCTAAGAGTGTGCTGGGGGAGGAACATCCAGATACATTGCGGAATATAAACAGTCTGTCTGCAATCTATCGGAATCTCGGATATAGTACTAAAGCTTTGAGGTTGCAAGAGACCTTACCTGATGTATCAAAGAGAGTCTTGGGAGACCAGCATCCAGACACGCTGCAGAGCATAAAAAATTTAGCCATTATACATCAGACTTTGGGTAGTTATAGTGAAGCTTGCCTCCTTCAGGAGCCATTGCTAGAGAATTCAAAGCATGCTCAGGGTCAAGCACATCCAGATACCTTAGGAATAGCAAGTGATCTAGCTTGGACATATCTCAATCTAGGTAAATATGTTGAAGCTGTAAAGCTGCAAGATCATCTGGTGGAGACATCGAACAGGGTGCTTGGGCTTCAGCATCCCAATACCATTCTCTACACGGATAACTTAACCAGGATTCATACGGCATCAAAGAGTTTGGAGGCACAGGACACCGGGGCTATAAGTGCCCCTTCTGCAGCGGTACCGCTAGATACTGCTGTCACGCCAGAGAAGGAGAATATCGACCCCGAGTCCACTGCCGTTGAGCCTCCCATTGATATTCCGCATAGTCCACCCCGTATTCACCGCAAGTCATTAGCAGAATCCAGTCACGCCATCCCGGCTTATACTGGTGAAACGTCTAGTGCAGATCCAGATTCTTCGTTGAAGCCAGGCCGCCCAGAGCGAATCCGAAATGCTGCCCCAAGCCGAGAGCCGGTCACCATTAAGGAGATGATTCGAAGAGGTGCTGCAGGCTCTAAGCGATCATTGCCCTCGGACAGTAAAACTAGTGTCGCTGGTCATAGTAAGCGACTAAAAACATACTAGACTTGCAACCCACCTACATTTTTTCCCCCTGTTTTGCTGCCACATTTTTAGTCACTTCTCGATATGCAAGTTTTCTCGCCTTGGTAACTCAGTTGTTATTTTGTCTCTGTCTCTGTTGTCTTGGTTATTATTCTATCGTCGTTTAATTCCACTTCGCATCTACTCTACTTCGTTGTTCTAGCTTTCATCTTGACATATTTAAATAAAATATTTTCTCGGAAATGTCTGTTTCAGCAGTTAGACTTAAGTCTAAAGGTGTAACTCTGTGCCTTGCTCTGTGCCTACAGTTCTCATCATTCAAGACTCGCTATTAGATGTACTGTTAGTCCCATTATCTTTAAGCTGCAGCTGAGTTCTCGTCAGTTAACTCTCTTTTCTGTCTCTGTCAAGACTCAATGTCAATGTCAACAAACCATGTCACCGTGCAGTGTAAGTACATTTCATAAATAAGTGTCTGACCAACGACCCGGAACTCAACTATGTGTTCTTCACATTATACTTCTAGAAGATTTCTATGCAATTACCGGCGTACGTCCACTTTGGAACTATCCGTTCTATTCAATTTTTCCTACACCCCATTCGAAGTTATGAATTTTTTTGGTCCCTTATTGTTTAATTTTGACCTTTATCGATTCTTATCGATTCTTATCATTTGGAGATTACGAGCATGCCAGCTGGACTCAGATGGTGAAGTAAACATTATCGATGTATGCTCACGGGATAGACCCGTGTACTCTATCCTTCAAAACGTGTTACTCTCCTTCTGTACCGCTCTTTCCTCCATCTATCGATCCAGGTCATTGCAATCAGAATGGCTGTCAATAAACCAACTGGTGATTTATGAATACAACGGGAAAGATACACTTCTATATATATTCAAGTTTACTCAAACTGAAGGTTACACCAATAGTCCCGTCTGACTGGATCACGCACCCTGTTTGACGCCGCACTAGCCTCTCCCCAACGCCGCGTAAAGTGCCGATACTACAACTTGAAGGTGAGTAAACACATTTCACTCAAGCTGGCCTGTCGTGCGAAGGCTAGCATATATCACAGACTATTCACGTTACGATAGCGATAAAATATCGATGAGCCACACAAGGGTTCCGCCACGACCCGACATGAAAAAGCTCATAATGCTGCGTTACGGAGAATCCGATAACGACATAGTTTGTGTTGCTGTTGGTTCATACGAGGTACTCAGGATCGGCTATTATCAGTCTTAATATCAGGGTTACCCTCTTAACTGGTCTACATAGGAAGCTATTGAAGCAGCTAAACGAGAATTCCCCCTCTTTCTCAGTAGCGCTAGCAGTCTCAACATCAAACTCAGCGCCTCGTTTGTTCTGATGGCAAAGGCCACAGTGTATGTTTGAAAAAGGACATATTCGAGAGAGTGCTGACTCAGTCTGAGTCAATGAAGCTCCTTGTTACAGCAGCAATCTCGTTTGGATGACAGAGTTCGAACTGGGTCGTCTAATGCAGTAGATACACCTGAAACTTGAATGTGTGTGTGTTCATCTCCTCATCCAAGTCAAACGACTCAAACTCTTATCCTGATGGCAAGCGGCTCCTTGACCTCTCTAGTTCTTTATGAAAGAATGCTAACATTATTGAATACTGGTGTAACGATGCTTGTGTATCGTATGTGGCGCGAATTTTTGACTCTCAAAGAATTTGAAGGGTATAAGCGGTGGCCCCTGTGCCTCAGATTGTCAAATCAAGTTGCTTTCCTCCTTGCCCTCAGGCTGCCGACTCTTAAGCTACCTTTGTTATTTTATCTAAATGGCCATCTAAATATTCGCATTTACCCTCGGGTTCTTCTGTCTCCTTCCGACTTGCCTTGCACAGGCCTCTCCCAATCTTCTCTCTCTCTCTCGCGAAGCTCGTCTCTGTTTCTTACTTCAGATTGTTCCTCAGTCGATTCCTTGCTAATTAATCTAAGCGGCTCACTTTACATAGGAAGGTACATACTACTAGGTGCCTATTTTGACGTTATAACCCTTAGCCACCACCTCATGGAAAAATCAGAATAATCCTGGCACAAGCTTATACCGTACACGTCCTGCCCATTCATCCCACTGTCGCCCAAACTCCTTCTTCATCATCTTATCTTCATTATCCATCCGAGACAATACAAGGTAAAGGATGTATGCATAAAAAGCCGTAACAACCACAGAGATTACCTCGACTGCCCACAGTTCCAACAATCTACACTCGAAAATCCACGATCCAGGACCCAATAGACAAGGGGTTATACCGGTAAACACAACCACTGAGCTCGTGTAGCTTGGGTGGCGGACAACAGAGTAGGGAAAAGTCGTAATTAGCCTGTGCTGGTCGCGGATTGAAACCTCATAAGTGAAGAGATGCCCAAGTGCATGGTACGAGGCCCAGCGTCCATATGCGCCGCAGAAACAGAGAAAGAAGCCGACGAGAAAGACAGGGGTGATTGTAGGGTCACTTCTTGTAGGAATGTCCACGTCGTTCCGCGTGAGGATATTCAGAACAGTTTCGGCAAATATGTTGGTCTCAAAATGGGTGGATACAATGACTACGCTCTCGAAGAAAATAACCGACAGGATGAGGACCTATGGAACCTTTAGTGTACTATCCAATAGGAAACCATGTGCAGACCTTCATTGCTACCCATAATCGCATTAAAGTGTTCTTACCGGAGAGACGATCACCACGAGGATACCTTGTAATCTCTTCGTAAGAAGCAGGAGGATTGGGCGAAGTTGCAGCAATATAGTACAGAATGAAAAGTGCGAAGAGCCATGGTAGCTTTCCCAGGGCCATCGTTGCAGAATTTAGAGGTCAATCCGCGAAATATGGCTTAAGGAAAAGACCTGTATGATATTTAATAGTGCGAGTAATCAGGCAAATGTACAACGATTTAAGTCTGTTTCCATTGGTTGACATTATTGCGTCTTTGGCCAGCCTTGGTCTATTTAAGGCAACGTTTTCAGTTGCATGATACAATCATAATGCATTTTTCACAGTATTTAGATACATGTGCACTATGCGGCAATGAGTAAATTATCCAACGACAGTCTGATCATGATAGCAAAACGGGAGAACCATGGCCCCCGTTTAATACTTCTGATCAGTTGCTTTACCTGTCGCGTAGTAATCCGCCGTTCACCCTTTTAAATATAGAGCACTTCTCAAAGCCCCTTCACAGCGATTGAGCTTAAAGCTTAAACCTCAATACCTTCACTCGAACATCTTGCTTTGACCATGGCACTGGACAAGCTCCCATTGCTTGCTGTACTTTATTTTTGCTATCATATTGCGGTTACTGCCCCAAATCCTCCTGCTTCTCGCAAAGAGATCTCAAAGTACCCCACGAATCGCGTGGACACTGTGTCCCATGGGCCGATAATGGACATATGGGCGTTGGTGAAGGTTCGTTTGCGTTTACCATTTACATTCTCTCCTATGGAATCATATACCAAACGTTGTACAGGCCGCTATCTTCTTGGTTATCGCTTGTGAGATTACAGTCATTGTTTCAGCGCACTTCACAACAAACGTTTTCGCTAAAATGACCTCGAATATTCTTGTCCGCACCTCCAGCACGAGTCATACTCCTTCCATCGGTCCCATGTTCATGACTGGCTTCTTGCTTTGTCTATTTGGTACCTATGTACGCTGGTCCGCCTACCGCGCACTTGGCCGCCTCTTCACATTCGAAGTCTCCATACGTGACCAGCACAGGCTAATCACAACTTATCCCTACTCCATTGTCCGTCACCCGAGCTACATAGGCTCATTCGCTGCCCTTCCCAGTATAAACCTCTGCATATTTGGTCCCGGCTCGTGGATTTTCGAGTGTGGGTGGCTGGAACTGCTCCCCGTCCAGATCTTTGCGGTTCTTATGTCTGGTTTGCATGCGTACGTCCTTTACATTCTGGTTTTGCGGTTAAGGAATGAAGATGAGATGATGAAGAAGGAGTTTGGAAAACAGTGGGATGAATGGGCAAAAAATGTACCGTATAAGCTTATTCCAGGGGTTATCTGACTCTGAAGTCAAGGACGGATATGGAGTGGATATGAAGGGTTATAGTGGTCTAGGGGTATCCAGGACATATGTGTATGTACGTCTGAATATATCTGGGTGTGACAACGTAACCGCTGGAGCTTGTTGAATCAAGTTTGGACTTCAGATGAGTCGAATAAAAAGATACAGGGAGCGCGTCATTTGGAATTAATAGTTGTTGGCACAAAGTGCATACAGTCCAACATCCCCTACTTCGTTCCATCCAAATCCGGCATCCGCGAC
>JADNRY010000532.1:0-40238 GCA_015501585.1 Rhodocollybia butyracea | reverse complement strand
TACTACAAGCTTGACAGCAAGCCAGTTAACCTGGGGGGGAGGGATGCCTGCTCTCTCTGGAGGTCTCCCCTTGATTATATACCCAAGGAAGCCAAGAGTATTGGTAAGGGGAGCATGTGCTCTGCATACGAGGCTGTATGGCATCATATGGTCAATTCTATTGTGAAATTTTACATCAGACCCGGAAACGGTGAACAGAGACCGCCCCATGAGGTCATTCCACTCTATTCAGTTCTATTTCGGATCATAGATGTTCAATCTCGAGTTCTTGGTATGTTCTTTTTCATTCATTCTTGATTATCAGTACTTACAGTGACTTATGACTGTAAATAAGTGTGAACCAGTAGCCCACAGGTTCTATAAGTGAGGGAGGACTTGAAGAAGGATGTATCTCAGCTATTCTCGCTTCGATAATCGTCATCTAAGCCCTGCAACGTCAAGTTTCATTCTAATCTTTGAAATACTGCTCCAAGGGGACAGATCTCAGTTCTATGCTGGAGCATCGGAAAACCACCCGGTATCGGGACGTCTTACCGTATTTCCAACTCATATAAACTCGTTTCAAGGGTTCATAAAATTTCTAAGGTCTCTGACTGATGGGTATTGAAGTATGAGCATATCTATAGAAATATAGGTCTGTCTCCTAGTACCTACTCAAATCTCGTCTCTATGGTCGGGGGACACATGGAGTATAAGGCAGGAGGGCAGGGGACGTCGACGGGACCTGTTCGGACTCGGTTTGACCCCCACTCCTGTCCTGTATCATCGTGCTATGCACTTATTTGAAAATGAGGCATTTATCCCAACAACTGATGTAACCATGTAGACTCGCGGGCCTGCCATTTGGTCGGATCACCGGGTGTGATCGCATCAGAGATGCGGGTGACTCTCCCAAATAGACTGGGACCATTCGTCGTCCTTTTACCAGGTCACGCAAATTGTGACTTGACACTTAGAAAATTCAACCTTTTCGCTCAAAAAAAAAGTATTCTACACACCTATTTAGATGACATTATTTTTGGAAAGTGAGTTGAACGGTATATGTCAAAAAAAATCGAAAAAGTGAGAGAAAATTGGAATGTTAATTTGGCTGTGTGTCACGCGAAGGCGTTATGGAATGCGTTATGGAATGATGGCTTTTGACCAAGTCATTACTTAGTTAGTACTCAAAAAATGTTGTTTTTTTTCACTTATATCATTTGAAAGCTTTCGTTAAACTATTTTGAATGAGATAGGTCACTTGAATACTTTTTTTTTCGAACTTGCAAGGTTGAAAAATTCTAAGTGTTGTGTCACAAATCCGTTACCTGCCAAAGTGACAACGAATGGTCCCAGCCGCTTCCAGAGAAGCCTTGCTTTAGCCGGCTGACCGTTGATCGCATCAACATCTGGAAGCGGGTGGGAACGAGCCTAGTAACCATGTTCTGGGACTGGAGAAGTACCCTGGATACCGGTATTTCGATGCTGTCAGATGCCTATGCACTGCTTTCGTTCGTTCTAGTGCTTCAGGGTCTCTGGTACATTTTATTTCTTGCCCAGATTGCCCTTTTGCATGTTCTAAGTTTTATACCCTTAGTAAGGTATTATCATTCTGAGTAAGCATTTCCTATGGAAGGGAAAGCTTGCAGAGTCGTCCCAACGGTCCGCAACATCGAAGGTTTCATAGAAAACGGCCTCCTGGTGAGGTAGTTTCAAGTAAATCAATTATATCAAATTCAGAGTATGGGCTGAAATGGCCGATGGTTTGAGATCAATGTTAGGCCATCGTGTGCGTGAAGCGGTGGCAATACAGGCGTTGTATGAGCTTGTCCGATTTGGGTTTCAGTGAACACAGCACTGGGAGAAGTCCTCCAAGTGGTATGAACACTACGTATCATGCAAAGACTATCCAGTAGTGAGCTTTAAGTCTAGTTTTAGACTCAAAAAGTCTCGGGGCGTATCAATGGGCAGAACTATCCGAGGAGTAGAATGAAACTCACCCAAGGGAAACTGGGCGGCAAGTGATCATGAAGTGTCAAGGTACTCCTGACCCCGGAGAATTGTGGAGTAATCGGAGAAACCTCACTCGGATCAAAAACACTCCAAAACTATGTTAATCCTCATGAAATCATATTTTGCTTAAACTCTCTCGACTAAGTATATAAGCCAGACATATTTATTCAATAAGACAAGTTTCTTGCCCTCAACTTGACTGCTAAGACCAGTGCTCCATAGAACATCCCTTGGGATTAGTAGCGTGATGCCTCCTGACTTGGCTATCCTTAGAAAGTAATAAACTTCACATGCTTTGCAAAGCCCATTTATATCTTGATTGAATTTAAGTGTGTAGAGTTCCCTCAAACTCCTGATCAACTCAAATCTAGTTGCTTCCTTAGAGGGGATGGTTTCTAGTAAGGAATTATTTGTCTGGAGCTAGGGTTTTAAAGTTTGGTTTGGTGGTTTTTTGCTGGATTTTGGGAAAACTGAGAACTGCACCGGTGTGATAATTTCCAAATCTGACCAAACCTTGCATTGAACTGGTGGAGGTTCAGTGTGGTTTGCACTGGTTCAGTGCCACACCAGTTATATACCACTCAAAACATTGTAAGTATTATAATAATAAATACTAAAACATGACTGCTAGCATTTATCACTATTACCGAGAGTTCTTACATAGCTATAAACCAAAATCAAACTTGTCACTAGCATTGCGCCTATTTTAGCGCTCAAAACCACACAAGTGCACTGCACTGGTGCTGCACCAGTGCAGCATTACATAAGGGTGCACCACAGTTCAGTGCGGTGCAGTTTGCAGTTTTCATCAGTTATATGAACCGCACTTTGGAACCCTAGCTCCAGAGTGAGGGTTCCTTAGTTGACTTCTTTACAAAGTTAGATGAGCCACTAAGATTGTGGTACAAAGTCCCAGTGATTAATTTCACTCACAATATTGTAGCCAGAGTTTGGTCGGAGACTTTACAGCGTCACAGCAGCTAGTGCCAGAGTTTGCCTAGGAGAATCTTAGTTTTGTTGTATTGGTTTTGGTTTTGGTTATTTGATTTGGACACATACACTTGGTTCCCTGGTACACTCGTACTCGGAAAAGTGATATGAAACAAAAGAAAAGAAGTATAAGTATGCATAAAGGATTAAGTAGGTCCAGGTTTGTTTTGATAATGTCGGTGGAAAGCCGGAACCAGTTCATCAGCCGCAATCCAAGCAAACTCATCATCAGTACCTTTGTAGCCAGCCCATCGGATGTAGTAGCAGAGTGGGCATTGCTTGTATCTTTGGTCAATCTTGGAGTCAAGAATTTCCGCCATATTGTATTCTTCTTCACCATCAACTTTAATTGGTGGCGGAGGAGGCTGCATCTGATTTGGGATGGAATTCAGGACCAAAGGTTCCAATTGTGAGACATGGAAAACAGGATGTATATGGCAAAGGTAGTCTGGGAGTTGGAGCTTGTAAGAAAGAGAACCAGAGCATTCAAGGACCTTGAAAGGACCAAGATACTTCTCGGGGAACTTCTCGGTAGGCCGAGTAGTCCGAATATGTTTAGCCAAAACAAAGATGTCGGACCCGATTGGGAATTTGGGATGAGGAATACATTTCCAATTGGCTTGTTCCTTGTAGCGTTTTTGTGCATTAAGTATTTCATCTTGGACAAAATAATGAAGCTCATCTAGATTGACAACAAAACCTTGTGCAAGGTTGGACCAAATGTCGACCTCAGGACGTACAGTGATGTTGGGATGATAGCCCTTGTTAGCGAAGAAGGGAGAAATGCTGGTCAAGGCATTCAGAGTGTTGTTGAAAGCAAACTCAGCAATAGCCAAGAGTTTAGCCCAATCATCCTGTTGGTAAGAACAGTAGATTCTGATATATTGCTCCAGAGTCTGATTGACTCGTTCTGTTTGTCCGTTGGCCTTGGGATGGTAACCCAAAGTGTAGTGAAGTGTCATGGAGAGAGCTTCTCCGAGAGCCTGAAAGAATGCAGACACAAACTTGGAACCTTGGTCTGATGTAATGTGTGAAGGAACTCTGTGCTTAGAGAAAACATGCAAGACAAACAACTTGGCAAGTTGCTCAGAGGTGATAGTGTCATAAGTGTGGATAAAAATGGCTTGCTTTGAAGCATGATCCACAATAACCAAGATAGCTGTGTAGCCATTGGAATCCGGGAGTTGTTCAATGAAATCCATAGAAATGGAATCCCATGGTCGTGTCGGAACAGGTAAAGGTTTGAGTAGTCCATAAGGCCGATGTTGGCAAGACTTGTTCTGACCACACACAGTGCAGGAAGAAACATAATCCTGAAAAAAGGTCTGAATCTTGGGCCATGTATATTGATGTCAGATAGACTCTAGTGTCCGATTTTGACCGAAATGTCCGGATAGTGGATGATCATGAAAATATTGTAAAACTTGGAGACACAGATCGGAATGGTTGGGGATGAAGATCCAATCATCTAAGCGTAACAGTCCATCAGGACCTAATTTTCATCGGGACTCAGTCAGAGCTTTTGCAAGCTCAAGACCTTGAACTGTCTGGGGATTGAGCGTGAGTCAAGACCAAATGGACTGGTGAAGTGAGTTGATGTCCATAACTACCAAAGCTCGGAGAGCCAGACCTTCAAGGAAAGTGGCTCGGAGCGACACGGTCAATTGCTGATAGGTCTGAAGTTATGTGGATTAACTTGCGCGTAGCCGTTATCCCCTTCTTTTGGGTAGACATCCCAACGTCTAGTGATAGAGTCCGGTTTTTCGCCAAGTTTTCCAGGGCGGAAGCGAATAACCATGTTGAAGGTGTGAAGATATTTGGACCACCAAACCTGTCGCCAAGTTAGTACTTTAGTAGTAGAAAAATACTTGAGGTTCTTGTGATCGGTTACAATGTCAACGGGATCTCCATAGCCTTCCAGGTAGTGCCGCCTATGCTGTTCAAAAGTGTTAATAATTTAACTGACTTTTTGAGAACAAAAACTTTTGTGCGCTGATGGTTGTCCACTGCCCTGTCTTTGCGTGCTGACCATATATTGCGCTACCAGTTTCTAAGTGTGCGTTAACTTGTTAACTATCCGCAGTAACATCTGGACTATATCTGGGCGCTCACCATAATTCCGGGGCAACAGTTTCCAATTGCATGGCACCAGTTAAATTATTAACACTTTTGAACAGCATAGCCGCCAGGCTTTAAAAGCCTCGAAAATGGTTAAGAGCTCTTTGTCGTGAGCATTGTAGTTGAGCTTGGCGGCTTGGAATGTCCAAGAGAGGAATGCAATCAGATGGATTTCCCTGTCCAAAAGCTGAATAGAGAGGATGGCTGCAAGAGCATAATTAGAAGCATCAGTTTCCACGATAAGTGGCCGATCAGGTTCCCAATGGGCCAGGATTGGAGCGTGAGTGAAAGCATATTTCAGCTTGTCAAAGGACATGCCGAAGTCCAAAGCCAAGCTATACCCTTCTGAGTAAGCCAAGTCATTGGCACAACAATGTCACTATAATTGAAAATAAAACATCAGTAGAAATTAGCAAAACCCAAAAAGGAATGAACATCCTTGACTTTGCGTGGAACAGGCCAGTCAACAATAGCTTTAACCTTATCCTTGGCCATGGTCAACCCTGCAGGGGAGAGAATGTAGCCGAGGTATTCCACCATATCAACAGACCAGAAGCACTTCGCTGGGTTAAGAAAAAGACCGTTTTCCTGAAGTCGGTGAAGGACTTCCCGAACATGTTCCCAATGTAATTCCGGGTTGTCCGAGTAGATCAGAATGTCATCCAGGTATACAATAACACAGACATCAAGCATGTTGGAGAAAATGTTGTTGACAAACCTTTGAAAAGCCGCGGGGGCATTAGTAAGACCGAAAGGCATAATTAACTATTCATAGGAACCCCATCAGGTCCGAAAGGTAGTCTTCCATTGGTCACCATCGGCAATTCGGATGAGATGATAGGCATGAGCCAAGTAGAGTTTGGTGTAGATTTGAGCTTTTTTCGGAACGTCCAAAAGTCCGAAATCAGAGGCAGAGGGTACCAATCCTTCTTGGTAATTTTGTTGAGACCTTGGAAGTCCACACGAAGCCAAAGCTTCCCATCCTTTTTGGGGATGAAAAAGACTGGGGCGCCATGTGGCGAGGAAGAAGGCTGAATAACTCCAGTAGCAAGTTGCTTGTCCAAGAACTCGCAAAGAGCCTGCGGCTCTGTTGGAGAAAGAGGGTAAAGGTGACTGAGCAGGGGCTCAGCACCATCCACCAGATCAATTTTGAGATCATAAGGCCAATGTTCAGGGAGAACCTCAGATGCGACCTCATTAAAAATGTCAGCGAAATCAAGGTAGTCTGAGGGGATCAGAGGAGCTTTGGTCGGATGAAGCTTTCCAAGCAGAGGGGCCAGTGGCCGCAAACTGTGCCAAAACTTCTGGGTCAATAACCCTAAGAAGAGTAGGCTCCCTACCTGAATCTTGACAAGCCCTGTGGACACCAGATTCTGTATAGCCTTTCTAAAGGCATCCGATGATGGTCATAGCGGGGTTTACAAAGGCATACAATGACACTTTGACCACCCCAAGTAAGAAGCTACGGAACACTTATTGAGCACTGTTTTGGGCAGCTCTTGTTAGGGTTTAGGTTTAGGGTTAGGGTTGAGAATATATTTGGGGTGCAGGGGCTTGCCGCTGCTTGTTTAGGGTTAGGGGCTGGTTTTTAGGGTTGGGGTTTGATTCCGGGTCAATGGCTAGGGTTAGGGTTAGGCAGACGGGGCCAATAGGTAGAGATGACTGATTGGGGGGCAGGGGGGGTGTCAGTTTTTTCCTGCGAGGCCTCATTCCGAGATATAGCCAACACAAATTTCCTCTGCCAGGAGAAAGGCTTCCTGTTTAGGGTGATTAAAGTGTCATTGTATGCCTTTGTAAACCATGGTATGACCATCATCGGGTGCCTTTAGAAAGGCTTTACAGAATCAGCTGCTGTGGAAGGCAGCGGCGCCGACAAGTGCAATATCAACCCCAGGGGTCTCTATGTGTGAGGCCATCTGCACAACCGAAGGGTAGGAATAGATGGGTTCAAAAGGAAACCTGTCTGCAAGGAGAGGAGGCTGGTGAGAGTGAGTCTGAGAGGGCGGCACAGGAGGCTGCCAAGTCGGAATAGAGGGTTGTCCTGAAGAGGGGACAGCTGCTTTTGGTCCTAACGCAAGCAATGTGAAGCTGATTGTGGGGCCTGGGATAAACAAATATTTGGTCAGAAAGAGTAATATGCCCTGAGTCTGGGAAGTATTGCCAGGGTACTTCTATTTTTCCTGTGGCCAAGCTCACCGCTTGGACACCGTTGTTTCTAAAACCAGAAATGATCCATGCCCCATCATAAGATAACACGATTGAAGTGATACCATGAAAACCGGCTCTCAGATGATGCTCTGTCTTTCCTGTGGCCAAGTTCCAAATTTGAATGGTTGGGTTAAGACTGCTAGATTTGCCTGACATGATCTGGGTCTCATCTTGAGAGAAGGCAACTGCTTTGACAGTACTAGAATGGCCTATCAGCTGGTGCTCTGACCCCCACACCTTTTTCTTCTGAAGCAAATATCATTTGCTTCAGAAGAAAAAGGTGTGGGAAAATAGATCCTTTTTCACTTGTAAAATAACATATTTTACACTAGCTATTTTACACTAGCTATTTTTCCGGAAATATTTGTTATTTTTCTACATTTTTTTGCCACTGAAAAAGTGGTTTTATTACAGTGGCAAAATATTGTATTTTTCATTGTATTTTTCTTGTGAAAAAGGATTTATTTTATGGCCGGGCTGGCCGGCCCAGACAAAGGATTCCTTTGACCCGTTTCTTTTCGCAGCATATTTTTCCTAAGTAAAATCTTTTGAAAAAGCCAATATATTACAAAGGTCATAACAAAGCTTTTACAAAGGTAAAAATTGTGGAAAAATTACAAATATTTCAAGAAAAATAGATTTAGTAAAATATATAATTTTTCCAGCGTAATAAGCGCCGAAAAAGGTTGTATTTTCCCACACCTTTCACGGAGGCAAAATATGATATTTTACAGGGGACAAAATTGCTGCAAAATGAACTGAAAAATGTAATATATTTCCTAGCCTTTTACAGCAGAGAAATACTAATATCTTGGCAGTGTATATGACCCATCAGGAGAGAAGGCAACTGAGCAAATGCCACTGGAATGGCCTGTTAGCTCATGCTCCAACTCTCCAGTGGCTAAGCTCCATACTCGAACAGTTTTGTCAATAGAGCCAGACACAATCTGTGTCCCATCATGAGAAAAGGCGACTGAGGTAATACTACTGGAATGACCTATGAGTTGATTCTCCAACTCTCCTGTTACCAGGCTCCACACTCGGACAGTTTCTTCATAGCAGCCATAGCTGATGTGCATCCCATCAGGAGACAAGGCAACTGGTCCTACCGGGCCAGAATTATTAGTCAACTTATGCTGCAACTCTCCTGTGATTGAGTTCCACGCTTGAACAGTGCCATCATCAGCAGCAGAGATAATCTGTCTCCCATCATGTGAGAAAGCAACGAGTGCAATGAACATAGAGTGGCCTGTCAGGATCATTACGCATGGATCCCAATGCCTAGGGACTCCGGACACTATTTTAGGCAAACCATGTCCAGGGACAAATTTTTGTTTAATTTGTGATGCAGTAGGAAGCCAAACTAAAGCTGATCGATATGTTTCAAGTGGGTAGATTTTGAGAAGCTCAATGTTCAGAATTAAAAACCATTGGGCATCAAGTATTCTGGACTGTAAATCTGTCTGCATGCAAATCACCACTAGACAACAATTTCTTTTCTTTCCTTTTTTGGCTTACCTGGGAAATAATTTCCTCCAGTGCTTGCAAGGCTGGGATTGCTGCTCCCAATGCACCAATCAAACTCAAGCATTCAACCCAATGCAACACATGAACATCAAAGAATTGGAGTACCTCTCTGATGAGATCATCATTCAGACCTGATTTGAAGCAGTGGGACAGCCAATACTTGCATGCATAGGCAAGCGGTGTGGGGATCTGGCTGTGAATGAAGGAAGTTGGGAGGGTTTGAATCTCAGGGAAACCATCCAGATTACACATATTCTCTTTGAGCTTGCCCATATCCTTAAACAACACTGAAATAGTAAAATGTTTGACTCTTGTGGGTGAAGGAAAAAAGACCCCTGTAGCGTTGTATTTGATCCTCGCAGGTCAAGGAAAAAATACTGTGAGCGCTCTTGTTCAGCAAGATAATCAGGAAATGATGCATGTAGCGTGGTGACCACACCAATATCATCCTGAGGGATGTGAAGCACAGAGTGTAAATCCCTCAAGAATCTGTGGATATCACTGTTAGAAATGGCTAGGAGGGATGCCAAAGATTGAACATTCAATGCTGTTTGTGCATATGTGATGGTGGCTAAGACTTTAAGTAGCCCCTTTTTCTCAGTTTCATGAAGTCTATCAGTTGCTTGGCGCAAGATGGCAGTGTATAGAACATCAGTTGATTGGCCTTGACTCATAGATGTTCTAGGAGTATGACCCATTAGAATCACAGATGTGAGATGCTCTGTGATATTTCCTCCATCATGAATGTATTCACATGCAGTGGCAGCATAAATGAAGAGGTTTCCGCATTGTTGAACAAGGCTGTTTAGGTCATGTTTTTCTGGCCAGTTGGAATCAATCAGAGTGCCAAGTTCACTTCCCTCCTTTGCAAAACCACGAAACCTCTCATGGAGGTAGAGACATATGTCTCATTCAACAAAGTCTTTCTCAACATCATGGAGATGAACCTTTGTTGAGAACTGGTCAGAGGAACATAGTTTAGGCTGGAAGACACGCTCAGGGCGAAATGTGATGAGAAACTTGACAGGAAGAGATGAGGCATAAGCCCAAAGCTGATGCATGATTTCCTTGTCAACATGGTTTTGATTACTGTATTCATCCAAAGCATCAATCACAATTATGATGGGATGAGTGAGGCTAGAAGCACATGCATGCAATTGATCTGCAAAGAGGGTTTTGAATGACGGGTTGGGAACAGGGTCTGAGGAATTGAGGAATTGCAGGATTTGACCATGAATGGAAGTGAACCGAAGTGCTAGTTGAAATGTAATAGTGGGAATGATTTTGTTAGCATTGCTACAGCCCTTATCTGCTCTTGAGCAGAAAAAGCTTGCTCCAAGTAGGCCACTTCGCTCCAAAATTTGGCAAGAGGAAAAAAGCAATAGTGGTCTTTCCAGTACCAGCCATGCCATTGAGACAATATATATGTTTATCATTTGGATCAGTTGCCCAGCGCACAATCTTGCATAAAATCTCAGTGCAGGTGGCCTCAGTGCAGGCACAGCGAGGAACAGGGCCGTTGCCATTGTAGATTGCCTCATTGATTGGCTGGAGTTTGCTCTTCTAAAGTAGTGTCAGGAACAATAGATCTGTAGTCAATGAAAAAACTTACAAGATATTGTTTCTTGAGAACATCAGCTGTTTTAGAAAGAACTTTCTCAGTGGAAAGAGATGTCTCCACCTAAGAAAATAAAGATTAATCACCTCCAAAGTCACGAAATAGCACATACGAGAAATAACTGGAGAAGTTCCAATAGCCTACAGAGCACTTGGGCGATAGTATCACTGTCCTTGGTCATGTTGGCCGTTCAGCCAGCAAGACCTTTGTCGGCAACAGATTTTACAACATTCACCTGCTCATTGATTGCACTACAGGAGCTAAGCTACAATGTAAGGAAACACGTAAGGAAGACCTACTTGGTCAAACGGTTGATGCGCTCAACTGCAGCTGAACCAGAACTGGACTTTATGACAGAAATCATGGCAGACACTTTGAATTGCAGGGCTAGAGCCTCTTCTTTCTTGTGGCAAGTAGTCTATGTATTATAATTATTGTTAACTTGTGAAGATGAGAAACAACAAAGGGCAGTACCTCGACAATTTCAATGATTGCAAGAAGTCCAGCAACTGGTGATTTGACAAGTGGATATGCGTCCGTAGACCTCTCAATCACGCAAAGAGTGGTCTTGATACCTTCATATATGCTGTTGAGGGCACTGTCTGATGGATGATCTTTCAAAGACTGTGGAGCGGGCGATGGTGATCTCTTCTGAAGTACTCTGAGTTTCTGGCAGAATAGATCCATAGCCTACAAAAACTTACGAGATCTTGTTTTTTTGACAACATCGGACGATTTGGCAACTTCCTCAGTGGAAAATGGCATCTCTGTCTAGAAGAAATATTGGTTAATCACCTCCCATCTCTGAAGCAATGAAATAGCTCATACAAGGAACATGTCGAGAAGATCCAGGACCCTTCGGAGCACGCCAGAAATAGTAATGTCAGCCGTTCCAGCAGCGAGACCTCTGTCATTGGCAGATTTCACCTGCTCATTGATTTATCTATGGAGTATGTAAGTTATGACAATGCGTAGTAGGGAAGACCTACTCGGTGAGGCGGTTAATGGGTTCGACTACAGCTAAGCCTGAAATAGACTGTAGGACAGATAACATGGCAGACAGTTTGATTTGTAGAGCGAGAGCATGTTCTTCGTTTGGGCAAGTAGTCTATAAAGGACAGTTATTGGGGGAATGTGAGAAACAACAAATGGCCGCACCTTGAGGATTTCGATGATCATACAAAGCCCAGCGACTGGTGATTTGGCCTGCTGGTTCACGGTGATAGACTGCTCGAGCAAGGTTAGTGCTGATTTGATCCCTTCATAAACACCGTTGAGGGAACTGTCCGCTGGAGGATCTTTTGCAGACAATGACTGAGGAGCGGCAGATTTTGGCAGAGGCTGAGGACTACGCCCACAAACAATGTGTTTGGCACTGTCCATGAGTTCTGTGGCCTTTTCCGTAGCCTTGGCCGCTTTGTTCTTCAAGAAGTCGCGCTTGCCCATGATCTAGATTGTTGAGGTGGGAGTTTGAGATCTTACTGTTGATTGGCGCTTACTTTTCTCACCTTTCCTTTCTTCCTTTCTTCCAGGCTATTTCCTCTTTCTCTTAGATCCTTAACTGGTGGACAAATGTCTTGGCTTGGTTTTGTATCTGTTTCTGGAGTTGGAAGAAAGAGATTTTTCAATCCGGTCAGGGCCCTGAGGCCTGAGTTTGGGTTTAGTTAAGTTAGTGGGTTTTATTCTAGCATTTCTAATTATGTACATTTAGCAGGATGTCACTCTCGCGCCAGTTTCTTCATCTCTCAAACTCACAACCTTTGCTGCTTTCTGCACCGAACTCATATTTGTACTTGCTGCTGATTCACTTTGGCTAACACGCCAGTTTGCTGTTGTACGAAAACGCTTAGGGTTATCGGACCAGAAAAAAGTCTTCTCAGTAAAACTATGCTTCCTCGATCAGTCCATGGCCATGTATATGGTTCTGGATGTCAAGGATAACGAAGAGCAGAATTTTATTAGAATGTTTCCAGTGTGTGTTTGCGTTGCATCTCTGCGAGTGTATCGTTCCTGACACATTCCATTTAATTTTGCAGCAACAAAGCACTTATTGATCCAGCCATCACAAATCAAGAGAGGGTTCTTGTCCTTTATAATGGTATGTGTATCCTTTCGCCCTTCTATCCTGCCCCTCGTGCAGTTTCGTAGTGTTCCTGGTTTCTCAGTTCCTTGGTTTTGTTTTGTTTGTTTCGTTGGGGCTTGCAACGCCTTTCCAGAATGAAATTGATGGGCGTGGTTTTGTGCTTTTTTGTTGGGTTTGCTGCTTTCTTCCGTGGTTTTGTGGTTGCAGTTTCTGAGATCTGATATCTTTGCTTTCGTCGGCAGGAATATGAAACAATATATCGCGCAAACCACGCTATCGCGTCGTACCCTATCGTGCCAAGGAAAACTCATGTAGGAAGAGAGAGAGAGAGAGAGAGGAGGAGGGGGATCGTGAGTTTCCATTGTTTTCCTTCTTTCTCATTGCTTTTGGTTGCGTTCATTTGTTTGTTTGTTTGTTTGTTTGTTTGTTTGTACCCCTTCTCTTTCCCTTTCATGCTTTCCTTCCTCTCCTCGCCAATCTCAACCCAACCTCAACCAACATCTCCTTTCTCAGAATCGACGACCGGAATTGCGCGCTCGTGAATCATTCAATGTCGCATTTAGGCCAGCCGCAGTCGGGGGCAGCAGGGCGGGTATAGACCCGTATGATATGGAAACATGACTATTTTGGTATCTTTGGTGTTTACTGTGCTTATTTCCTACTCAACTCGCTCTCTCTTGCTTCTATGCAACGCAACAAATCGCAATCATCAACCAATTATCTTGTTCGTCTATCCATCCGGCCCTTCTATCAAGTGAATGTGCCGAAGCAGAGATGTTGCATGCGCGTTTTTTTGGAGCCTCTAAAGCCTGTCATTCTCAAGGCTGTCCAGTTCCGTACGGTCAATGTTTGTGTATCTTCAGCGCGTTTAGTTCCTTCTTTGTAGAGCATTGACTTATTAAGTAACTTTTTTCATCATTCATCGTTACTATTAGTATTACAAGTCCCGTCTATAACGGCTTGTCACAACTACAACGGTCGACACAACGTCTCATCACAGTGCCTTTAGTTTCACCTTTTCCTTCTCCTGCACTACCCGTTTCGTGTGTACATCTGTGATACAAAAATAATGGTCAGCGTTGGTGAATCACGGGTGATGGAATGTTTGAAAGTGAAATAATAGCAGAAAGCATTCACATTACTGCGCGACGTATGAGGCATAACCAGTGAACTGGGCAACGCGTATGACGGAGAAAACGGAGAATGAAGGAAAAGAGAATACTGGGCGAGGGAAGAACGGAAAACGATAACGACACCAATATCAACGAATGTAAAACCCACCTTTTCGTTTAACAACCGCCTCGACAGAGATCCCTGCAAATACAACAGCGGCGCTGAGCCATTGGCCAAAGGTGAGCTGGTGATTGTACATGACCACCGAAAGAAGCATCATGAATATCTTGTGCGTGAGCGTTATCGTGCTGTGAATGAACAATGAGCTCGATATAAAGATAGGAAAGAAACGTACACAAGCATCAGCGACCCAAAAATGCTGGCATTCTTGGGCTATAGCCTACCACTATACTAACAATTTATTAGCATCACTGTTAGATATTAGAGCCCGATAGACAATATGCACCAACTGTAACGCCAAATATTAATCTAAAACAAATCCCGGTCAATACTTCATTTTGGGTTCTAGACTATAGTTACAGACCTAATGAAATACATAGCGAGGCCTGGTCCCTGGATAAAAACGAAAGGTGATTATAGAGAAAAAGTGAGAAAGTAAACTTCGGAAAAAAACACGCATGTACCTCGTACTAGTAGTGGGCCTGGGCCGCCAGGCGTCTTTTGTGCACATGCCATGAAGATGTATAGAATGTCACATGGTTATCCCTCTTGCGTGAGAAAAAGAAAAAGAATCGCAGAACCAACTTGTTCACTTCACAGACTTGCTTGCATCCACCCAGGGACCACACTGAACTTGAACAGACTTACGACCGTGCTGGGTCAGCTGGCGCGCAGAAGGTCAAACATTTTGGAAGGATCGGACTTACGGTGAACAAGACCCGGCACAAATATTTGCCTCAAGCCTCCCTTACCCCGGACAGGTCACGTGATACCTGTTTGGAATATAATTATTGCAAAAAGGCTTGAATGAAGCTAAGATGGTGTAGTTGTTAATTGCGTTAGTAACCTCTTCGATGCGGGAGGTTGCCGGTTCGAACCGCGCTAGTAATCTTTTTTGAACATTTTCTTTTTTTGCTCTTTCTATGCAATGCTGGAGGCTGACTCTCTAATGTTAGGGTTAGCATTTTCTTTTTTTGCTCTTTCTATGCAATGCTAGGGCTGGCTCTCGTTAGGGTTAGCTCTGCTAACCCTAGCATTAGAGAGTCAGCCTCCAGCATTGCCAAACGTGTGGACTAGCTTAGGTTAGCGGTTAGGGTTAGCGGTTAGGTTTAGCGGTTAGGGTTAGGGGGTTAGGTGCCGCCTTTGGCGGCTCGCGCGATGTTAGGGGTTAGGGTTGAGGATATTTTACAGCGTAAACGAGGCTTTAGCGTGCCCGCCGACGACTTCCCGGCTTGGGGGACCCCCCGAGCTTGCGAGGGAGGGGAGGGAAGCGGAGTGCGGGCCCGAAGTTTACGCACCTCTAGGTAAGAACATAGGTTGTTTTATTACTAAATACTGGCTTAATTTGTGCTGAATTATAACTTAATACGAGCTCTACACTTGCTTTTACACTGTCTGCTGTGTCCGGCATAGCGCGCTTAAATCACGTGAGTCACGTGAATGTCCGGGATAAGGGAGGCCAAGGGCAAGTGGCACAAATTTGGTTCTACTTCTGCTCTTGGGAGCGGGTGAGAGCGAAAAGTCCACCCTGACGCCCTGCAGGCTCCTCCTACAGTGTATTTGGGTCCTCAACCCGACAGTGCTGGTAGCAGTCCGCTCACTGCATATGCTAGTGGACGGCGAGGCGCACAAAGCTTCGTGCGGCCATTGACAAAAGAATCGGGGATTCCAGCGATAGTTTGACATTCGGTGGGTCTGTTTTGAGTAATAGTAATGTGTTTAGCGTAAGGGAGGATATGGTATCTAATCCACCTGAGGAATGCGCTCACCCAGCTATTCGTGGCTTGTTTCCAATCGACCCATTGGCGTGTATCTAGCGGTGGAGCTTCAGTCTCAGTCATTTAGAAGCACATGTAGTCTCGTAGGGCGTTCAGAACGCTATTCGGCTGTAAAAGTATCTATCTATATAGGATCATGTGAATATCTTTCGGTTACGATGGAGATCTCCAATCTCACTGCAGAATATACTTATTGTGGTTTCATTGGCAGCCTCGTTGTGTCCTTCATATGGACGATTACTCGGTATGCCTGGGGGCCAATAATCAGATCACTTAGAGCAAACCCTATTGAAGTCCATGTGTATGGTGTAAACTTGCGTTTTGTACTCATCTGTTAATAAGGTGAGAAAACATCGGATCAGATACCTACCTTTTTTAATCAAAATAATTAGGAGGTGAGACGAGAAGTGAATAGCAAGTAAATATAATCACCCTTTAGCAGACTCGGAGCTCGAACGCCACAGCCAAAATAGGGTTTCTCAGTGGGCATGGTGGAGAATGGCATATGAACACAGTGATTAATTATCGTCTTTTCAAAAAACAGAAAAAAGAGCCTTAAATGAGGCCTTACTTGAAGTCTATCCCTCTCATCCCCTCTCTTCACTCTCCCCTTCAAGACCATCTTATATGTCTTCTTCAAACACCGATTTGCTCTCGTGGGTCCTCCATCGTCGCCGCTGTTCAGAACTGTTTACTCACTGTTTTTTGATGCTTCGCCAGTATCCCAACCAATGCCGCTGTCTCTTTGTACGTAGTCATTACTGACACCTTCTCATGTTCATTCTTCCAATGCTTCACCGGCAGTGACAACGCAGGGACTGAAGACACCGATTTGGGCCATGTTGGCGTCATCCTTAAGGCTTTTACGGATAGGACACCAGTAGAAGACTCCGTCTTCAAAGATGTGATGGAAAATGAAACGTCGCGCGCGGCTCTCATGAAAGCTCTCATGGACAACACAAAATTGCATGGCTCTGATTTACCATACGTTTCGTCATCATCACTCATGGTATATTTGTATGTAGGTCCCAATCCATGGCCACTGACTTCCCTCTTGCGATTGAAATCACTGCGTATGTTGCATCACTCTCGGAACGAGTTTGGCATTACCTTATTATCCCCTGGTGATAGTGAGCATGTCAAAGCTGCTACGGGCAAACGCCTCGTAGTATGTGGTCCGAATAGAACTGTCAAATCTGTTCTCATATCCTTTTCTAGTGGCGCAGGCAGTTCCATTGATAAACAGCTCAATCCACCCACCGGGACTAGAGGTTTCATGAAGTGAATATTTTTTTTCCTCTTTTAATTATCGCTGGATGTTGAATAACCTACAGTCAAGTCTATCGGGTTCCCGGGGTTTTCTTTAAAACCCCCAATATTCCCGTTCCCTTTTTAACACCCAATATTCCCGTTTCCGACATAGAATGGATTGTGGATGTGTATGCCTACCGTCATGCTAAGTTGAACAATGTTACATTAATTGTATTACATTCCGGCTGGCTTCAGGACTGCACAGTGTTTGACTTGTGGACCACTCCAGAAACAGCATACAAGTTTCAGTATCCGCTCTCATACAATTCCAAACTAGAGGATGGCAAATACTCTTGTATGTTCATCATTCATCTTAAATGAAACTCACATTTAACAGGGACCTACAGATATAATTGACTACAAGCACGATGTTAACATGATTGGGCCTGATGGGAAGAATCCCATTGTCTTCAAAGCCGTATACAAAGAAACATTTGATGAGCTGGAAATATGGGGGTCTGTTGGGCAGCACCTGAAAATGATTCAAGTAAGTTTAACACCCAACTGAGCCATCATAGTGTCATTACCGTGTTGATCTTGACTTGTAAAGGGGCCTGATTATAGGAAGAAGGGGCTTACCAGCCAAATTCATGGGATGTCCGTCTTCAATGCTTCATTTGAAGTTGGCACTTCTATGTTCATCGGCGAGTTATTTCCAAGGCTATATCCTAATGACTATGGAATAATTAATTAAGTCTCTTTGTAGAGTTCAAATGTCGCCCCCTCAGCTCCAAGGGCTTGGTTACCGAGCACACAGGGAGGGTAGAAGTCAAGGTGTAGATTGCGTAGGATGTGCAAAGGATGTGACCATTCTGCCACTGCTGAAGTTTTACATGATCCTACAATGTACTATTATTTTTGTCCGAGTTGTAACTTGTAAATTCAGGAATTCTCATGTAGACTACTTGCTACCACTTGGCGGTGGGCACTCTCGAGATCCCCACGAGATTCAAATTGGAATTGGTACGATGTGACGATTGGAGATCTCTATGCGTGGCAAGTTTCCAAGTCGTGCAAGACTTAGTAGTAGCCAAGTTGGCGCATCAGAATTGCATAATGCTAAGCGAAGCTACTTGAGAGAGATGAATTAAATTCAGAATCTTCATTATCTATAGATAAGATATGGAGCCGAATTATCACCTGTATCAGGACGGGCACTCAAAAATCGAGGCTACGACGAATTCAATGCAAGTTTTGGTCAAACTTTAGAAATTTGAGCAAAAATGTTTTGGTCAAAAACGCCATGTGTGGACGGTGAAAAACTTGGGTTCTATGCCCATTACCAGGGTCCTTTTGCACTGCGCCCTAGGCATATAGGGCTATACATTGCACAAACCGCGTTGTTACGTCGTACCCTATTGTGCCGAGGAGCTTGCGCAGGAAGAGAAGAAGAAGATGACAGCGATGTCGATCAAGAGGATCGGTGAGTTTCCGTTGTTTTCCTTTTCGTTTTGCTTTTCGTTTCGTTCGTTCGTACCCTCTTACTCCCCTTCGTGCCGACCTCAACTAACATCCCCTTCTCAGAATCAACGACCGGAAACGCGCGCTCGTGAATCATTCAATATCGCATTTAGGCCAGCCGCAGTCGGGGCAGCAGGTGCGGGTGTAGACCCGTATGCTATCGAAACATGGTTCTTTTGGTATCTTTGGTGTTTACTATACTTTTTTGCTCTATTTTCCACCTGACTCGCTCCTTTCTGCCTCCTATGCACCCAACGAATCATTAATCATCAACTATCTTGTTCGTCCATCCAGGCAATCCATTGACTTATGAGCGTTCTATTGTTTCATTGTTTTAGCCTTACTATTAGTATTACAAGCCTCGTCTATAACGTCTTTTCACAACGTCCGACACAGCGTCCGACACAGCGTCTCATCCAACGCCTCGTCACAGCGCCTTCAGTTTCGCCTTTTCTTTCTCCTGCACTACCCGTTTCGTGTGTACATCTGTTATACGGAGAATAATGGTCAGCGTTGGTGAATCACGGGTGATGGAATGTTTGAAAGTGAAATAATAGAAGAAAGCATTCCCATTACTGCACGACGTATGAGGCATAACCAGTGAACTGGGTAATGCGTATGTATGACGGAGAAAACGGAGAATGGGGAAACGAAAACAGAGAATACTAGGCGAGGGAAGAACGGAAAACGATGACACCAATATCAACGAATGTAAAACCCACCTTTTCGTTTAACAACCGCCTCGACAGAGATCCCTGCAAATACAACAGCGGCGCCGAGCCATTGGCCGAAGGTGAGCTGGTGATTGTACACGACCACCGAAAGAAGCATCGTGAACATCTTGCGCGTGAGCGTTATCGTGCTGTGAACGAAACAATGAGATCAATATAAGGATAGGAACGAAAAAGACAAACGTACACAAGCGTCAGCGACCCAAAATGCTGCAACGTCTCAAAGATAAACAACTGCCCCAACGCCCCCGTAACACTAAACTCCACCAGCGGAGCCACCACCCCCGGATGCGTACGCACGAATGCCAGCGCTGCAACGAGCTCGCTCTGGCCGTTACCAGATGGCAGCAGAACGGGAATTGAGGGTAGAGGCAAGGCCATAAGCGTGAATGAGATAAAGGTGCAAAGGAGGTTAATCCATAACATCATTTGTTGTCCAGATACTTTATACCGCGCGAAGATCTCGTCTTGCGTCGAGTTGATCGTGCCGTCCAGGAGGAGGTTTATCAATAGGTACGCTATACCTATGAGACTCGCGTATGGCGTCGCAGCAGCGTCTGTCGCTCCCCCGCCCTTGTTGTGCTTCCCGTGTTTCCCGCTATCCCCACCGAATCCCATGAAAATGGTGATACCGAGGGTGACCATAGCTACAACGAGGTATTTGTGTGGTGCAAAGCGGCGGCGGTAGAGGACGACGTTCATGAGCATTACGGGGACCAGTTTGCAGGATTTGCCGAGGACCATGGCGGGGTAGGAGATGTAGGAAAGGGCGGCGAAGCCGAAGGGCGCGGCGAGGGTGATGAAGAGGGCGCATTGGGCGTAGCGGAGGAAGAGGGTGCGTGCGGAGAAGCGGGTATTGGGTTTGTGTGGGGCGTCAGTGGAGCCGTTGGATGCGCCGTTGGATACAGAGTGACCGTTAGCTGAACCGTTGGAGGATTTAGAATGACCATTAGAGCTATTAAGCGCGTTCTCGGAATCTTTAGCACCAGACGAATCGTGGAAGCCAAGAGCCTGGATAATACTATCGCTGGATTTCTTGCGCACGAGGATATATATCAGCGCGGATATGCAGCTGAGGAAGCTTTGGCTGGTGCCGAGGAAGAGCGCTGAGCGAAATTTATCGGCCGATTCGCCGTCTAGGGATTGGAAGGGCACAGATACTAGGTGATGAATGCGAGTTAGATGGGTATAATAGCTTCAAACGGAAGGTTTGTCGTACGTCGTTCTTGGGCTATAGCCCACCACTACACCAACAGGTGTCAGTATTAGATCTTGATAAAAACAAAACGAAATACGCACCAAAAACATGGAATAAACTCCCGCAACGCAAAATATTAATCTAAATAAACCCAGGTCAATTTCAGAACGCTCTAGAGTTATTGAAGAGATAACGAACCTAATAAAAGACATGGCGAGGCCTAGTCCCTGCTGGGAGAAAACGAATGGTGTTTATAGAGAAAAGTAAACTTCGGAAAAAATAGTTGTACACGTCGCAGTGGACGTGGTGATTGGATCTACGGGCCGGTGGGATAGAGGCGTTTGTTGGGCACGTGGAGAGGCCGCGCCCGGCCGATCACAAATCACGTTATAAATCTCTCATCAGGAAAGTCCTTTCAAAATCGTGCTAACGCTCCACCAGTGCTATATCCTTAGACTACCTAAAGGGCTACAACCAATTTGTAGAAGAAATCTAAAATGGTCAATGCTCGTCCTTTCAACTTGAAGTTTACCTTGACGTCGGAATTATTGAACGAGAGGCGAGGACTGCGAGGACGGGAAGTGACTGTTGCCAAGGTCGGGGGCCGAGCGTAAGCCTTGATGCAGTTTTTGACAAACAAGATCAATGTAACAAGCTCATAGCACCGCAATTATCATGATGCGCCCGTGATTGGCTCGTGAACTCGTATCAAAAAGCGAGTGGATCGAAATTTCAAATGTTTCACGAGAAGTTCGAACTTCCGTCCCCCCACTCATGTCAACGCGCAGCTTGCTGGTCAATCTGCGTTCTTTCATACATTATATCCTTATAATTCTCAGATATGCACTTTGCTATTCTTCTTCTTCTTACGCTCCTAGCAAGCTCTATAATTGCTATGCCAGTGCTAGAGGTAACGACGTTTTATTCTACGCTACATCAGGTCAACTTATATATTACAGCTAACACCTCGTACCGATACACATACCCCAGACGTGCCATCTCAGAGGCTGGCAGCCGCACTCTTCCGAAGGAATACAGGCAATTCGGCTTGGAATTTGAGGAGGCCACTGGAAAAGGATACAGGAAACCCGGCTGCAAGATAAAAGAGAACTAAACGAGTAAATGTTTTACCAGTGGGTTGCATGATTGTGCTATACTAATACTTTGGCAGAGCATGTATCCCATTGTAACTTTCGTTGGTACCGACAAATCAGCGGAGGGTGAACCACCGGATACGGAAAGGACACACACCAGAAAAATCTTCAATGAAGGCCTCAACAGAGGTACCGGGGGCCCAAAGCCTGAATACAGAGGTCGGGGGTTACCAGATCTAATCTATGGGGGTCCTAGGGACTGGGTTTATTTCACAATTACAGGATATGAAGGGTGTGATCCATGTATTGGATGGATGGCAAAAGGTGATCTGCGTGAGTACCTGTCCGTAGACCCGGTTTTCCTTCCACTCCTCACATACATATGTTTTGCCAGACACGATAGATATTAGCCCTCATACTAGACGCAAGACATTGCGGACGGACCCACTCTCTCTTACGAAGTTTAAGATTTTTGTTGGCATTCGCTCAGGCAAGCGAGACCAACATGGCAGGTTTACGGAGGAATGGAAAGGTAAACCTCTTCGAGACAAAGAACCCTTGGTGTTTGCCGCGAGGCAGAGAGAATGGGCCAAAATTTTGATTGAGTTTAATGATCATCTAAAGTTCAATTCACCACTGCCAGTGGATTTGACTGCTTGGTTTTACAACCTGGAGATCATGGCAGTTCCCCACCACTGAGGGTTAGAATTAAAGGCACAGTGATCTGTATGTAGAATGAATCTTGTACTATTAGATGACTTTTGGCATATCAGTGTATAGAAAGGTGGGAGCATCATTTTTGCATGCTTACACATGAATCCACAAATGTTTGAATGATAAGATCATCAACTTTTAACAGTTAAATTTGAGTTAAATAGCATCAAATCACACAGATGGAATCCATGAACTATATAGGTACAAAGAAAAGATAGAAGCTACTAAATTCGAAGACCAGCCCATTGCTGGGCAGTGTATCCAACCAGGTTATCTATGATGACTCTCTGATATCTTGGGGTTTAAGCCTGGCCTTTATATAACAAATACATAATTATTATTAAACTTGAACCAGTGTCAACTTGATCCAGATTTCATGGCCTGAGCCTGAGGTACTGAGTTCAATTGGAGTTCAAATCTGGCAGGTCAATCGTGGACGGGCTAAGGTGGATTGGAGCTCTTCCACTTGTATTCGAAGCTCAGTGAGCTGTTCCCTGAGCTCCTTTATCGTTGTATTCTCTTCCTTGGTGGATCCACCAGCAAAAAATAGTCTTTTGTATGAGAATAAACGCAAGATCACTCAAGGTCAACAGTAGGTGACTTACGCAAGAGGGACCGGTGCTGCCAGTATTCCAAATATATTTACTGTCTCTGGGTTAGTCATCCACCCTGCAATTGTAGATGCCAACGCCATGGCAATGGCAATAATGGTCCAAAACCACTGCCACCGTGTACCCCTTTGTACTGCTTTTTCCTGAATAAATTTACCAAGTTTGATGGAGGTTCTATAAATATAACAGTGGCAAAGGGTGAAATCAGCAGACACTGCATGCAAATCACCATAAATTTTGGTGGAAATAGTAAAATTATGTTAAACTTGTATGAAACTTCATGCAATTTTAACATAATCTTGCTATCTGCACACAAGTTCAACATAATTTTACCGCTTCCACAAAAACTTATGTTGATTTGCAGGCAGTGAGATGTATGGGCCGATGATAAGTGAATCTTACTTGAGCACCGATTCTCCTGATGTAATGCAATACCTGAACAATGGTACTTAAATGCTTGGATGGGCAGAGGAGAACTTGAATCTTACTTCAAGAGCTGCCTGGCCTTGATGGCCTTGATAGCTTTGAACAGCTTGAACAATAGCCCAACGTTCCAGTAGGATGAACATAGCATGCAGAGGGTGCCAGCTATTAACAATATCCAGTCACGCCCCGTAGTAGGATGCAAAACCCAGATTAATATCCCAAAGATTACCGCCAATAGAACTACCCCTGAAATAATACCGAGTATAACCATGAACGTCAAGTATTGTTGTTCCCTTGACCGCCAGAGATGTAGCGTGACTCCTGCGATATAGATAGTTTTATCACATTTATCATATTGGGTACACCAAGTACCCACAATAACCATTCAGGTATTGTGGAATAACTAAGATGTGACTCGGACCCCCGGGATATCGATAAGCTTATCGGCAAGGATACCGCCGCAAAGATAGCAGTATATAGTGTATTCTTGACTGCGGGATATTGTACCACTGACCGCCCATGAAGTGAGTCCCAGCGCGAAGTCGGCAGGAAAGAAGGAGGATGGCCCGGAGAAAGGGCCCCACTTGAAGCGGAATTATCTGGTGATTGAAGGGTAGTAGAGTTCATCCGTGTCAGAGAAATGTATAGAAAACTCAGATACTCTGTGCAAAAGTTGGACAATGAACTTGGAAGGAGAAAGAGAGTTTACCTTGGCTGCTGATCCCCAACGAGAGAAGCAAGCGGATGCGCGCTGAAATTAGCAGATGCTTTTTATATCGGTTTGCTCCACATCAATGTATCAACAATGTCAAAACAATGTATCCATTAGAAAGAGTACGAGATTTTGACAGGGTTTCACCAATAACCTGTGCAATGTCCTGGCAACTCAAGCTGTGTATTGTGTGTTGTGTTTAACCAGACTCCTTCTAGGGAGCTTAACAAAACATAAAATAAAGTTCAAAGATTGAGTAATACATTAAAAATCGGCATCTCGGTCTGAACGCTCGCTAGCGCGAATGGCCTAGTATGATGCTTATTGACGTAGGAGATAGTATCTCAGCCTGTATCGCTCTCAACTATTGAACAGACAAGCATTTGAGAGTCGTCTTTCCTTCTTGTTTTGAAAATGTATCACGAACGCGTGAACACTCAAAACGACTACGATATAGAAGCAACCATTTGTGTATTAATATTCAATGATAATGGTGCTTTCACGCTATCAGAATAACATCAGTTTTACTACAGATGATAGGCATGGGTGGTGTGATACAACGTACACGCTCTTGACCTTCTGACTTTCTGTTTTTCGGTTTTTCATAGATTGATAATTGTTAACTAAACTAGACGCCTGTGCAACTATGCTGGGGACCTGTGTGACTATACTGGCCACGAGTGCGACCAGACTAGCCGCTGGTACAACTGGTCCGACGAGACTGGCCACAGGTACAACTGGACAGACCACCTGTGCCACCAGACTGACCGCCTGTGCGACTAGAGTAGCGACCCGTGCAACTAGACCGGCCACTGATATAGCTCGACTGGCTACCGGAACAATTTGACTATCCACCAGCGCAACTTTGACAACTAAACCCAGGCTGGCCACCTGGCAACTAATTTCGCCACTTGTGCAACTAGCTTGGCCACCTGTGCAACTAGTCTGGCTACCTGAGCGACTGTACGAAGGCCTTCCAGAGTTACTTCCATGACGGTGATTCGAGTACAACAAGAGGATTTGGAGAAAGCGATGAGGAATCGCCGGTTAACCACGCTAGCTACTGCAGTGTTTATTGGGCGTATCGATCAGAATATGTTAAAATATGCAAATTAAATGCTCACAACGTTTGTTCCACGCCTGATGTATTACGGCAGGACCCTAATAGTTGTCGGTGAGCCTAAATCTCTAATCCAAGCGTGTAGATATGTGCGAAGTAAAAGTTTGAATCGCTGCGTATGAGCCACTACTATCCATGAAGGGAGATGTGGGGCACCAGCGCAGATATTAAACAAATATATCACGAAGGGGCAAAATCCACCCAAATCGACACGATATAGACTCGTGAAATAAATACATGAGTGTGCCATATCGGGAGGATACAAGAAATATTTCCGCACCAAGGTAACCAGGTGAATCAATATGACAGGGCCGCTCGTGCCCAACATGAGGAGGCGTAGCCATATCTGTTGGTTAGGGACGGGAGAAGAGCTGCTGTAGGCATTGAACTGGACATAATTCTCGTCGTTCATCCAATACCATAACGGTGCTTGTAAGAAGTTTCATTTCCGGCTCATTTCCGATTCAGCTTCGATCGATTTCACAGCCATTGAGCGCGAGCGCTGAGGAAGTACAACAAATTTCATTCGAGGGTCTCCTGTCTTTGTAGTAGTCAAAAGAGGAAAGCCAAGGTTTGCGGACTGATAAAACCACGGCTCATTTAGTCCAGCGCGATCGACGACAAAATTAGACTGAAGGCTATGAATCAACTAGAACAATCACGAACCGCCAGAGCAGATATCGTTGAAGATCGCTGGAAGGGAGGATGGCATTGCAGGGCAACGGGTACAGAGCCATCGATGATTAGCTAGACTGCATGAATGACCGTCCACAACAGTGCCTATCAAACACGCAAGAGTCAAGACCAAATACGACTGGAGAGCAACGGCTTGCGATCAATCATGTACCGCCGATAGAGGAGATATCGAGCAGGATCGTGGAACAGGAGACATTTCGGGGGAACAGATACAAAGCCGTTGAGTATCGGACATCGAGCACTACCTAGTTTGAGAATAAAATGAATGGCCGTCCAGGAAAATTTAAACACACGATAATCTTGAATACGACTCGCTTTGACGCAACCAAGGGCAATATGCATGGTTGATGCCGGTACGGCTCTCAAACACTCTACATTATTCAAACCTTCCCGCCGTTCGCCTTGCTGGATCGTGGATTGAGTATGGGCTCGAGAAACCGAGGAAATTGGAACCGCCAAGATTGCGCGATTAAAGTGGAAGCAACGTACCTGAAGCGATATTATATCTATTCTGCATGCCGCAAAGACTTTCCGTAAATCGTCATCGAGATGATTCAGAGCTGCGACAAGTGCCTACTTATGCATGCTGCATATGGCAGCGAGTCCAAGACTTCCGACGGACGTACGCGAAGACCGTGCATTGTCAATGTAAGGAAGTCATGAGCACACTTTAGACGAACATCCACGCAGCATCCATGCAGGGCGCGATAAAAAGACGCGCGTCGGTCACGTTTGTATTGCGGGGCGCTAAAGCGTAAAACTCACATGCTCCAGCGCCACATATCCAGTAATTCTCTTCATTTGCCTCCTTCTTTCCAGTCTCTAACGTCCCAACGTCAACTTCATAGCTCTATTCAAGCAAGGAACTGCCACGTCTTTTCCCATCGTAACCAAAAGCAAGACAATACAAACGTTGCCAGCGTTCGGAATGAATCCTTCACTCTCTCCCAGTTTCAATATGTCTCTGAGAACCCGAAAAAGCACTTCAAGCGCTTCTGTGACGCTTTACGAGCTTACCGATATAGAGTCGCGTCCAAAAAAACGCGTAAAAGTTGATTTAGAAACGGAAGCTGACTCAGAATACCAAGAGCTTGAGCAAGGCTCGTCTACTCAGGTGAAAAAACCGAAACCTGAGCCTAAATCTCCACGTAAATCCAAACAATTGGCCACTCTACATCCTGCACCTGAAAACTGGCGTGCTATATACGATTCAATCTCCGAAATGCGATACTCTGCGACTGGATGTGCTCGAGAGGCACCTGTGGATACGATGGGATGTGATGTAGCTGGAGAAGGAGAGGGCGAGGACGGAGATGAAAAGGTACGTCCCTTTCCGTGCATCAATAATTCCATTCGTTCATTAGCCGAACCGATCTACAGAACAAACGTTTTTCAATCCTCGTCTCCCTCATGCTCTCCTCCCAAACCAGAGACCTCGTCACCCACACAGCCGTATCCAATCTCCGCACCGCCCTCCGTTCCCTCGGCCACCCGGGCCTCTCACCCGAGGCTCTAGCCTCTGCTCCTCCCGATCTCATTCTCAATGCTATCAATAAAGTCGGATTTTGGCGCCGCAAGGCGGAATATATCCGTGAAGCCGCGCAGCAGTGCCGGGATAAGTATGATGGGGATGTACCAAATACGCTGGAAGGATTGTTGGAGCTGAAGGGTGTGGGGAAGAAGATGGCGTATTTGATGTTGGGGAGTGGCTGGGGACTGTACGTTCCTTTCCGATCTTTTTTTTTTTTTCTTTTTCTTCGGTATCGGGTAACAAGCGGCTGATGATCGTTTATCGATATCCACTTATAGGAACGTGGGTATCGGTGTCGACGTACATGTACATAGGATCAGCAATAGGTTGGGATGGCATGCTCCACCAACGAAGACTCCGGAGGAGACAAGGTGTGCAGCGTAAGCGGGATCTTTTTCGGCCTCGTGGACTTATTTTTTCCCTCAGAATAAACCTCGAATCGTGGCTTCCCCACGAGCTGCACCAAAAGATCAATCATCTTCTAGTTGGCTTCGGACAGGTCGGTCAAGATTTCTTCTAATAATATTTTTTCGCTAGTTTTCTACGTTTCGTCCCTTCTTTGCGTAACGCTAGTTGACATCCAACGTTCCTTTTTTAGACCATCTGTAGTCCGGTCAAACCCAGCTGTGGCGAATGTTCTCTAAGTGGAGTAAACGGTGGCGAACGATTATGTCCCAGTGCACAGTTCCCAAAGTCTACATCTCGTACTACGAAAATCTCTACGTCTTCGAAAACTACGAAATCTTCGAAAGTTGGAATAAAAACAAAAACGAATGCGGCAGAAAAACCGATGGGGGAAGTAACTGTAGGGGATATGACATTTAAAACGGACTCGCAAGTTAAGCAGGAGCTTTTGGATGATAGACTGGAAGGCGCGCATCTGGAGGAAGCAAGAGGGGGACCTGAAGTGAAGATCGAGTGGGAGGGAAATGAGAAATGAGTCTTACTCCTAAGCGGGACGCCTTGTTCTAAACACTCTGTTTTGTAGGGAAACGTCGTACTTAACGGTTTCTTTATCAAACTTATGTCTTGACTTCCACGATTGCCTCCACAATGCACATCGTGGAGATAGTAAACTTCTCCGTACCGTACACTATGCTTTGACTTACCACTGATGGATATATGTTTTCTGATCTTTCTAGGCTTTCGATGCTTTTTGCTTATCACATGAGACTTACACTTACTATGCTAGTCCCACATAGACACTACGCTCCCTCAATTGTACCATGGTCTTATGTTCAGTTGAGGTGAGCTTTTCGCTTTATTCGTTCTCCCTGTCATTGGTCATTATACAAGTTATAGATCACTATTACTAATTAGTTATATTTACCTGCAGGTATTGTAGCCGTTTTACCTGTTATCCTAGGTTCAACTGAGTTACATTTGTCTACACACTAGACAAACACGCTACGACTCTTCTGGACAGGTTCACTGTGCCGCTGAGGCAGCAGTAGATCCGGGGATTAAACGCTGATGAAGGATACTGGGGATCAAAACTATAATTAATAGAACATTGCAGTACACACTAAAATAATTGTTCCATCTTCTCTCAATCTATCGCGTTACCAAGAAGCAGCCGGGACTTACATTTGCACAACCACTGAGCTCAGCTCCACACCCCAAAGTTCAAACTCCAAAACAAGGTAAAGCGCAGAACCCAGATAGTACAATTACAATGATATTGCTGCCCGGTGAACTAACCAAGGACTCGAAAATTACCAAGTATTGTCAGCATGAATGGAACTCAGCCCGCATATTTATCAATATCACTTCTTTTGATGATAAACTGAAAATACTCACATCAAAAGTACAAAAAAATCGGCTCGAGTGAATGGTTGAAGTGATTGACCACATTTCAGCAAAAACATCACTTGTTAGTGAAAATACAAGTGAATCTTAATAGTTCAGCGAACTTTCACTGAAATATGTTCTTTCAGTTACACTGAAATTGCGAAAACGCACTGAATGACGAACTCTCGCTCAACAAATCAATAACAAGTGATTTTTTGCCCGAAAAGTGTTAGATCGGTATTTTTTTCACTCGAGCTGATTTTTTTGTACATTTGGTGTGACTACTTGCCTACTTATGTCCGAGCCAGCTGACGTTGCATCAGCTCCAAAGATGGAGTGGCAGCTTGATGTTCAATTCATCATTCAAATGGGTGATTTCTAGGTGATCGTTGGATGTTACAAAGACAGTTCTATGGAGACTGGACTCATTCTCGTCCCACCTCGCTCATTTACTCTCCCACTCTCGCCTAACTCACTCGTTTACCCAAGCATTCTTTCAGCACCTATGGCAACTAAGATTTTGACATATTGGCTAGGGAGAGTAAAGACATCCCATATTCACATCGTCAACCGGCGACAGATCTTTTCTTTCGGACCCAGTGGAATTGCGTTTGGCGGGCCTCCGCCGGACGAGGGTAGCCCTCCAAGTTCCAGCACTACCAGCACCACCAGTACTATCAACAGTGTCGCTAGCCCCACTACAATTAGCACAACTAGCAGTAGTACAAGTAGCACTACAAGCGAAGCTCCCAGTACAAGTGCTCCGTTACCATCACCTTCAAGGTTCGTGCACCTGCCATTCAGCTATGTTTTTCGTCCTCACAAAAATTTGACTTGTCTAGAGTAGTGTCTCTAACAAGTCAGACTAGTACTAGCTCGTCAACCTCAGCCCCAATAATGTCGGTTTCCTCCACTCTTGTTTTTTTTTCACCTCTTCTGAAGTCATTTAGTCAACCCTCTCTGACCAGTTTGACCAATAGTGCGACGCCAACTCAAAGTCTTTCTAGTGCTCCCATCGCTAGTACAATCCCAACAAAAACCAGTACCACTTCCAATACATCACCTCCTGCGACTTCATCAATGATGTTTGTTCGATTCGCTCTTGATCTCTGAATTTTCCAAAATTAACCTTCTTTGACCAGTGTTCCAGTTACCCCAAAACGGACTATTCCCGCAGGCATCATTGCAGGTGCTGTCGTCGGAACACTTCTTTTCATTGCTGCAAGCATAGCCATTTTTATGCTTGTGTATCGTCGTCGGAAACGAAGAGCGGTCATGTCGGCCGCCAACCGTATCTCTTCTTTGATGAAACAAGATTTGACACACGCCGATCTTGGAGGCTCTTCAGATAGTGCCACCATCTCCAACAGCATAACAGCATTGCCACAGGAAAAGGGTGAATATATTCAAAATACTCAGACCAATCGCGCGCCTACACCTCAGGCTGAAACTGAGTCCGAAGTCTCCCAAGCAACCTCTACTCTCAGCCGAAGCCCGCTTCTGCAACCACCTCCTACCTTCAGATCCCCAATGCTGGGAGATACGGATCCCGATGTTGTTCGAGTAACATTGGAAGCTACTATTGGGAGGATGGCAGAACATATACATCATCTTGAAGCTCAGCTGGCGGAGGATGGATATTCAGACGCACCTCCACCAACATATGTATCTTCATGAGTGACGAATAATAATTGTGTATGTAGTAGTCACTAATGCTGCCTGCTGAGTTACTACACTCATAGTTATGCATGTAGCACAACTTGTATCGGACTTATGGACTTACGACCCGCATCATGGACCCTTGGACTCACAACCGTTTGTATTAAAGGCGTTTCGACTCATGACTTGTATCAAGTACTATATTCTGGACTTATTTGGGACTTCTGGACTTCTTAAACACGTAGCAATTACTTATTTAGATCAGTCGTTTATAATTTTCACTTTCATTTACGTGTATTACTGAGTTGTTAGCGAGGGTAATTAGAGAATTCGTACGTAGATTTTCCAAAATACGCCGACAGTTACGGTGGACTCGTTGTAACTGTTGTATAATTGTAAAAGTTGCCCATGAATCCCAAGTTCCGGTGCAGAGCCCCACAAACAGCCGCTTTATTAAACACGAGACTCGCTCTCGATCATCTGTCATCTCGTGCTACCAACCTCAGTTGGAGGGAGCGGAACTGTACGTGAAATATGTATCAACTTTAAATTTGGACCAGCTCTCGAAAGATGCCAAGATTCAGCGATCAATACAGTAAACTCAGACTCCAATATGTATAAACGTTGCCCATCTACGAGGATGAGCCCCCTCAATGTCATGTTGTAAACTCTTCACAGCAAGGTTCAATGCAGTTGCAGAGTCCTCAATGCCATTCTGCAAGATGTATTCATAGAAATCCTTGACCAGAGGGGGCCCGTCATCATCCGTCATCTCCCATAATGTTCCAATCACTCTGGGGAATCCACAAAATTGTAGGGTCACGGCCAGACTGAGCGCTTCATCTGGTGTCTCTGGCTCACCCGCTGCACTATGGCAGGCGGCAAGAAATGCTAGTTCTGCCTTTGGAAGTCTCATCTCCAGGATCTTTAACAAGGAAAGCTGAGCATTATGGAGCTCAAAGTACGATGACAATGGCTCTTGTGGAGTACCTCGAGAGCCATGGCACGAGAAGTGTGCCCATGGATGATTAGGGAGTGCAGCAAGGACGGCTCTAGGGTCAGCTTTGTCATTCTTGAGAATCTCCGCTTTTTCTGCGAAAATATTTTTCATAACTATAAGTTCTTCTTCTACCTAGACGGGAACGTGTCAGCTTAATCCTTGTAGTAAAATCTTAAGAATGACATACCTTTGGAAGACTCATAGATTGCCCAATGGCTAGGACACTGGCTGACTTGTGCGCACCATCTGATTGAGACTGGCGTGCTGAAATTAACGATGATAAGGTTGAAGTATAAGAGGAGATAAAATAGTCATGTAAGTTTTTCTCTCCAACATTGTAAGGCCCGGCGGCATGTATTGGGAATTGACTAAGCTTGCCCCCAGGACACCACCAGATACGTGAGTTCTCCTTAATGCCCACCCGCAGCAAGGACTTCACAACAGGTTCAACAACTATGGCCCACAGGGTACGTAGCATTGTTAGGCTCTCCAGGACATCATTGGGAACTGGATGCTTGCTTTTCGGCTTTAGTCTAAGATCCAGCGGCTCTGAACTCGCTGTATCTCTGCTCCTGATTTTTTCCATCTGTGACGAAAGGCTCCCAAGAAGCTCTGGGGCAGTGTCAGTGAGGGGTATGTGGAAAATCTCTCCATCGGGAAGGATGATAAGGGCATCAATGAATAATTCAGCATGGTTCAGGAGAATCACAGGGCCACATTTTGCTGCGGCCTTGAGCTCATTGACAGGCGCTGGTCCTAAGAAGCTGGAGAAATCTGGCAAGCTCTGTATCTTAGACAGCATATCATTCCACCTCTCCGTCAACAGCCGTTGTTCTTTGATCTGCTGATCAAACGCTGCAGCGGACTGGTCCTGATTTGTGGTTTGCAGTTTCGAGTTCCGATTCTGTCTCACCATGGTAGCAGAACGGGAGGTTGGACTCTGCTTGAAACTGGAAGGCAAAAGAGTCGTATTGTCTCCCAGAACATTCAATGAATCAGAGGTGCGAGTACCAACCATGGAGCTAGATTTTGCTATTGCAAGATGTTCAAGGCGGGAGCTCAAGCTCTCAAACTCCTTAGCCATATCAGGATATTTAGCTCTGAGATCCGCAAGAGGCTGTCTAAAGCGACGAATCTTTGACCAGAACAGTGCCCTGCCCTGCTCAAATGTTTGTAAGGCTCCATCCAGATTCCCTTTGCGGAGAGCCCATGAAGTGGCTTCTGAGGCTAAGAATTTGACGTCATCCCGGGAGAGGAGGCTGTGTTGCATTTCTACAGTAGCCCGCAAGAATAATGAACGCTGGACCAAAAGCAAGGCTTTGTCATATGCAACTGAAGTGGAAAGGTGATCAACTCCACGGCCTAACTTCACCCAAGCTATGGCAGCCTCAAATCGGTTCAACAATGAGGATGTACTAGTCTCCGAAGCTTCGTTTAGCCGGGTAAATGCGAAGTCTAGATTACCATTTGCCTTGTGCAAATCTGCAAGGGTAATAGAGATCTTTGGAAGTAATGGATCCATATTTTGTTTGGCTGTGGTGTATGCTTCCATGCAATATCTCAGAGCTTCCTCGAGGTCAGCTCTCTTCCCGCTGGAGTGGGCCAGAGTGGTCTGCTGAGGATACAGCGAGCGGGAACTGGGCTCGTAGTGACTAGAACATGACTGTATAACCTGAGATCTACTAATGACAATGGATCTGCTACGAGATGATACCACGTGATTGACTAAGGGCAGGTCCGACTGGAGTACCCTACTCCATGTGCCCCCAATAAAAAATGGCAACGCCCTCGTTGCCTCAAACTCTCCAAAGTCAAAACCTCCAGTGAAACTACCCAATCCACAATGCCATACTACCCTAACCTGAAAGTCCTGCACTATCTCCACCTATTTTGGGTCGAACTCGTACAAGACCCCAATGCTAATCTGTTGCACGGAAGCTGTCTGTACGAGCACATGGGCCTCAAGGCGCTTCAACTAAACCAAGGACTCCAAACGAGGTGTATGCGCAACAGCGGGAAGTTCGTGTGAAAGTGATGTGTGATGGAATGATAGAGAGTTCGAGGATGCTGCTACCGGCGTGTCGAGGCATACAGCAAGCAGAAAAATGAACAGAATCGGTGCTCCTGGGTCCAAAACAGCTTGTCATGCTGCTAAGTACGCTTCAGAGTGAGGATGGATGAAAACAGACGGTGTAGGGGCTGGATGCTGAGCCGCTACTTCGGATGACTCTGGGCCCACACGAATGGAATCGAGAAAAACCTGCGTAAGCCAAATAACACTCTCATCACCATGATGGAGTGGGCCAGAGTGGTCTGCTGAGGATACAGCGAGCGGGAACTGGGCTCGTAGTGACTAGAACATGACTGTATAACCTGAGATCTACTAATGACAATGGATCTGCTACGAGATGATACCACGTGATTGACTAAGGGCAGGTCCGACTGGAGTACCCTACTCCACCGCCATTCTCAAAACGCTTGTGGAGTAGTTTTGCAAGTGAGTTAAGTGAATAATAATGCCGATGCGGATGTCCTGGTGGACGTAAGCTCAAAGCTCCCCGTTCAAATTCAATCGCCTCATCAAGGTCCTTTGTTTCATGAACCTTATCAAAGCGCATACCCAGTGCAGTGGCAAGATTACTCAAAGAGAGCGCCCGATTGGGGTGACCAGTAGGACGTAACGTCAGTGATTCACGTTGATACTTGATGGCCTGATCTAGGTCCTCTAAGTCTCCAAGTAGAGTGAACCGTGATGAAAGGGAAAAAGCATAACTCCCAAGTGTTGTCTCACGGCGATGATGCCCAACAGGATGGAGATCCAGAACAGCATGCTCCAGCTTGATGGCCTCATTCAAGTCATCTATGCGTCCAAACTCATCAAAGCGAGCTTGAAGTAAACCTGCAACACTCTCCAGTGCCGAATCATGACCTGGAACTCCATCAGACAATTGCGTCAGGGCAGCCCGAGCATGCTCCAGGGCATCCTCAAGATCTTCCACATGGCCAAGCTGAACGAAGCGTGAAGCGAGGGAGGAGGCAAGGACACCAACTGTGGCAATACGACTTGGACTATCAGGCGGGTGAAGGTCGAGGGTGGCCTGTCCATGTTTTACGGCTTCATGAAGATCATTAATATCTCCAAGCTGATAGAAGCGTGAAATATATAACTCGGTAAGGAGCTCAAGGCCGGCTGGACGCATAGGATGACCTGCCGGGTGAAGAACAAGTGATGCTTGGCCATACTCGATAGCCTTCTTGAGATCATCCATTGTTCCCGAGTAATCCCTGGATTCTGCGTTCAGCTCTGGGAGCAGGCCGTGTGATAAATTCTTTCTTTCTTCCTTCTTCCTTCCGCCCTCAAAAGCGCGCGCGTGAAGTAAGGAAGCCAAATTACCAAGCGCTGAAGGATAAGATGGGTGATCAGAAGGACAGCTGGATAAGGTGGCGTAACCATGATCTATGGCAGCGTATAGGTCGTTAATGTCGCTGAGATGGGAAAACCGTGAAAGAAGCAATTGGGAGAGGTGTGCGTGTGCTGTATGGCGCTCAGGATGACCTAGAGGTAGAACATCCAGCGCGTTTAGCTGATACTGTATGGCTTCCTGAAGGTCATCTGTGTTTCCCTGACTTAGAAAGTTTAATTGAAGTGAGTGAGAAAGATCTTCAAGAGCAAGCGAGTGATCGGGGTGACCAGGAGGACAAAGATTTAGTGTAATACGTCCAAGTTTAATGGCTTCCTGGAGGTCTTCCACTTGCCCAAACACTTCAAATCGAGTGCTCATGATTTTTGTAAGATTACCAACAGCAGCACCGTACTCGGGATGGCCAAAAGGATGAATGGCCATTGCGGCCTTTGCATGTTCCATAGCCTCCTTGATATCAGCCTCATGTTTAAGATTGTGGAATCGAGTACCAAGTGATACGGATAGTGAGTTAAGCGCCACACTCCGATTGGGATGGCCACTGGGGAAAAGATCTAGAGATTCACGCTGAAGTTCGATTCCTTCATTGAGATCTTCCATGTGACCAGATTCAAGAAAACGAGTATAAAGGAATCGAGAAAGATTGTCAAGAGATATTTCACGATAGGCGTGACCTCGTGGGCGCAGCAACAAAGCCGCATGCTCGTTCTCAAGACAATCATTCAGGTCTTTAACATTCCGGGTTTGATGAAACTGATGATGAAGGGAGAAAGCCAGATTACTATGCGCAATATGAAGGCAAGGATTGGTTTTAGGACGAAGAGCCACCGTTTCACGAGCATACTTGATGGCCTCTTCAAGATTATCCATATCTCCGGAGACGTTGAAGCGAAAGGATAACGACATGGCCAGGTTTCCCAGCGATATATGACGGTGAGGGTGGCTAGGAGGACGAAGCGCTAATGCCTCACGCTCATAAGCAATAGCAGCCTCTAGATCTGCCATAGGTGGAGGGCCTAGTCCTGCGCGTGTGAAGTGCAATTTGGATAGCTTGCTGAGTAAATGGCTACGCTCAGGATCACCTTTGGGACGGAGCCATAACATCCCTTGGAGTTTCAGCTGTTGCGCTTGGCTCATGAACCATCCGGCTGGATTTTCCCCTTCCAGAAACAACACAGTGTAAATCTTTCGGTATCGTTGAGTTGAGGATGAAGCAGATCGACAATAAGCTAGATACTCACCTCTTCAGTGAGAGGGTCTTCCTCAGCCCAAGGACCTTGTTCGACGGATTCAACTACATCCCGAGTCTGCGTATACCCATTATCAGTCTCAAACTCCGCTTCTGTGGCATCTCATTTACTTACCGTTACAGACACAACTCCTTGATTTTCGATTTCTGAACTCATAGTGGTATCGAGAAGAGAATTGGGCAAAAGTTCGGTGTCAATCAAGCTGAGAGTGGGAAGGATCGACTGGAGGCGTTAGCGCAGTCACCAACGATATAAGTATATCATGAACACGTTCCAAAGGCTTGATACGCTGTATGGAATGCACCGATGGAGCTGTATCTGTTGGAACTAAGAGACACGTTAGTACGATGTACAACTAAGCTCAGCCAGAAGTGATGAAGGCTAAATCATATTACCATACCTAAGAGACACGTTAGTACGATGTACAACTAAGCTATAGGTACAGTATGAGCATAATGGACATAGAGCATAAGTATAATAGACATACCTCAGCCAGAAGTGATGAAGGCTGAGGAAAAGAAGGGAATGTCGATACGTACAGTATAAGTAGAAATCCGTATCAGTGAAATAAAAGTTAAAACAAATGATAAGAACTCGGGTCTGATATCTACTCGGTATTGGAGCTGTACATACCGGCGGCCATATACCGCGGACCGAATATCCAACACTCCCCCTCAACGAGAATGCATTGGGACAAGTCCCAGTAGTCGAGTTGCCTGTCGATGAGTTTCACCATCAAGAGCTTTGGTGAATATGTCGGCGACATTATCCCTAGAAGCAACAACAGCTGTCTGAATATCACCGCAATGAACCGCTTCACGAATCCAGTGGTGGTGAATTTTGATATGTTTGTTTGCATTAGTGACTTGGTCGGAATTAATGTTCTTCAAAGCCGAAGATGAATCAACAAACATCTGAGTTGGTTCAGGTTGAGTGAAGTCGAGTTCCTGGAGAAGGGAGCGGAACCAAACAACTTCCCTACCACAAGATCCAGCTGCATAATATTTGGCTTCACTGGTGGAAGTCGCAACAGCAGTCTGTTTCCTCGTATACCAGGAAAAACAACCTGTACCGAAAGTGAGGGCGGCGCCAGACACCGAACGACCATGTTCAAGGTGATCAAACAAAGTTGGAGTCGGTATAGGCAAAGAAAAGGAGTGACTTGCCACCAAGGACGAGGACGAAGTCAACAGTCCCCTTCAAATAGCGAATAATCCGTTTCACTGCTTTCCAGTGGATATGACCGGGATTATGCATGAACTGTGCTACTTGTTGGGTGCTGCGAGTGATGTCCGGGCGCGTTCGAGTGGAGGCGTGCATGAGAGAACCAACACCTTCAGCGTAGGGCACCAAGCGCATCTCTCTCTGTTCAGGAGAATCATCAGAAGGACAATCAGCTTTGGACAATACCGTCTTTTCCATGGGTGTTCCAACGGGGTGAGCATCATCGAGTCGGAAACGCGAAATGAGAGACAAGATGTAGGAACGTTGGGAAAAGGAAATGGTTCGAGCAGATCTATCACGAGTAACAGTCATACCCAAAAATTGAGAGATCTCCCCCTTATCCGAGATATCAAAATGAGTACGGAACTCATCCTTGAATTGAATAATCTGTAGAATGGAGGAACCAAAGAGAGCTAGATCATCGACGTGAGTTGCAATGATGATTATTCCATCGGAAGAACGACGAAAGAAGACACAAGGATCGGAAATGCAAACCTGAAAGCCAAGTTCAACCAAAACACTTTTTAGTTTCTCATACCAGAGAAAAACCAGACTGCTTAAGTCCATAGAGTGCCTTGTTAAGCTTCCAAACCCACGAATCCTTTCCTCTGACTGCAAATCCGGGCGGTTGCTTCACATACGTTGGCTGGTCATCAGGGATGGTGCTATTAAGATAAGCAGATTTCACATCAATGACATGAATTTCCCAATCCTGGATGGCCGCTACGGTTGCAATACGAGCAGTCGGAGCGTGGATATCGACAAAGTCAATACCCGGAATTTGGGTAAAACCCTGAGCTACAAGTCGAGCTCGGTAGACCTCAATGGCCTGAGTGTCGGCATTGCGCTTGATAGCGAAGACCCAGCGTGTACCAATGGCCTTACGGTCAGGAGGTGGTGGAACGAGAGAGTAAGTCCCAGTCTCCAAAGCTGGTTAAGCTCGTAATGACAAGCGGCTTCCCACTCTGCATGATCGGGAGAGTTGAGAGCCTGCGAAAACATTGAATGGAATTTCACCACTCAAGATATGAGCCAGTTCGGGCATCTCCCCCTCATCCCCGCTATCATCCATATCAAGCTCAACATGCGGAGGAATATCCTCATCAATCTGTGGCTGGACTTCTGCTCTCGCACGAGAGCGAGTCTTAGCAGGTGTAGCATCAGAAGGCATGCGGGGATTAGGACGAGGGGCACGAGGTGGAGGAGTAGCAGGAGGAACAGGAACAGGAGGGTCAGGTGGGAGAGCGGATGGAGCGGTTATAGGGGAAAACTCATCGTCATCTTTATAAGTAGGATTTTTGAGAGACGAATAATCATAGGACTCCCCCGCGGCGCTCAAAAGTCCATCTCCATTAGTGTTGTCATCAAACTTCACAGAGATTGCTGAACGTACACCTTTACCTGGCGTGTACACATAGTATGCCACCCGAGTCTCGTCAAAACCTAGAAAAATACCAGGAGTACCACGAGCGTCAAGTTTATGCTCCTGCGAGTTGTTGTATACCCAAACTTTACATCCAAAAGAATGCAATTTTCGACGGTCAGGGTGCTTCTTGTACCAGAGATGATAGGGTGTCTCCCCTTTAGGTAGAGGACTAGCATAAGTCCGGCACGGATATTAAGAATGTACCAGACAGCGTAGCCCCACATAGAGAGAGGAAGTTGAGAGTGAATAAGGATAGTGCGTACCCGGTCAAAAATTGTACGATTGAGGCGCTCAGAACGGCCGTTCTGTTCAGGAGTGTAAGGAGCGGTCTTTTCCCAGCGGATACCATGCTCCTTCATCCAATCGCGCCACTCGTTGTTATATATTCCCCACCATTGTCAGTGCGGAAAACCTTCAACTTTTTGCCGGTTACCTTCTCTACTTCAACTAACCACTGCTTAAAAGCAGTAAAAGCATCACTCTTGCGGCGAAGCAAGTAACCCCAAGCCATACGGAGCAATCATCAAGAAACGTGATGAGATACCCCATGCCGGTCGTGGTCAAGACCGGAGCTGGTCCCCAAAGATCTGAGTGAACTAGGCCCAGTGGCTCTGAAGCTCTAGAGTTCGATTCAGGAAAGCGCGCACGGGTGAGCTTTCCCTGCGCACAGGCGTCACAGATGGGGGGTTCTGCAGCCAATTCTGAGGCCGTAAGTTCACGGTCATCCCTCAAGCGTACCCGAACGGTACAAGTCACGACAAGCGGGATAGTTCAAATGCCCAAGCTCGTTATGAAGCTGAACCAGTTTGGAGTAAAGCGGAGGTTTGTCCGAGGTGGAAGATGTAAACGCAGAGGTGGAGGGAGCAGAGTCAAGGTGATAAAGTCGAGAATCGTCCTTCGTTCCAGTGAAAACAACATCCTCCTCATCAATAAGGCGCTGGATAAAAGTACCAGCATCATCCTTACTGAATGTTACACATTTCCCTGCGCCAAAGACAGTATAACACTTAGCTTCGTCGAGTCGGGAAACGGAAATGAGGGTAGGAGAGGAGTCAGGAACGAAAGCAGTGTCCTTCAGATTGAGACGGACAAGTTGACGATGGCGACGAACGCGCAAGAAAAACGGCTATACCTCGACCTGCAATCTTCATAGTACCATGACCAAATCCAGTAACCTTCTGAGAAATGGCCGATGGTGGAAAGACGTGAAGTCGCACAAACAGAATGAATGTGAGACGTAGTACCAGAGTCGAT
>JADNRY010000531.1:0-40389 GCA_015501585.1 Rhodocollybia butyracea | reverse complement strand
TCGTCCGCCTTTAGCTAGAAGGAGGAGATTTCCAAACTGGTGGAAAAGTTCGGAGCGGCTTTGGTGGATAGTGATGATCACGGTACGCCCTTCGGCAGCAAGACCACTCAGAACATCGAGGATAGAAGATGCAGTGAACGCATCGAGACCTGTTACAACATGATTTGAGTGTCACACGAGCTGCTTAAGCTTGAATGAAGCTTACCACTAGTTGGTTCATCGGCACTATTTAAGAACGAGAGCACGTCAGTCGTGAAAGTGAAAGGTATGTGCAGGGTCAGGTACGCACATGAGAACCCTTGGCTCAGTCAATATCTGCACTGCAATACTCACTCTCCTCTTCTCCCCACCACTGATCCCTTTCACAAACTCGCTCCCGATCAAGCAATCAGCGCAATCACTCAAGCCCATCATCCGTATCACCTCCTCTGCTCTATCCCTCTTCTGCTTTGCACTCATGCTTCTTGGTAACCTCAGCCCCGCAGCAAATCCTAGCATTTCCCTTACTGTCAGATATGGTAGGAGGGAGTGGTCGTCCTGCGTGACATAAGAACATAAGGGAGCGGAGCTGAGATTCATCTGGCTGGAACCCATTGAGAAGAAGGCTTCCAGTAGAATTGTAGCTCGTGAATGGAGTGGATTTCAGACGGAGAGCCATCATGTTGAGTAAAGACGTTTTCCCCGAACCTGAAGGCCCCATGATTACATTAACTGCTCCAGCTTCAAAACGAGTCGTAACTCCATGTAAAATAGGTAATTGGAACTTCTGGAACCTGTTCTTCAAAGAAGGTTTTTTCGATCATTAATGCTAAATTGACGATATCAACATCAATATCAACAGATTTGTCCGTTTCCTTGTCTTTCTTCAAACCGGAATTGTCTTGGTATCTTTCGTCTTTTGTGGTATAAGTCCCTGCCATTTGAACATCTACGGTCCAAAATTGCAAGATTGCTATGGCTTTAGCGGTAAACACCACAATGAACCCTATAAGCGCGCAGACTGGAACGGTGTACCAGTGCGGGTGGAAAGAAAGGTTCTCCAAGATGAAGTTCCCACTGTACTGGATACAAGCAGGGTTTGTAGCAGGGTCTCCGCTAACTGGACAGTCGTAATATTTGTTAATCGAGCCTACTGGGGAGAATTCGTTGCTGAGCAGAGCTGCAAATCCATAGAACTAGTAAATGTAAGCAGAGCGTAATATCGAATGTGAGAAAATACTCACACAATAGCCGACCCATTTGATCCAACGGACGTACACCGGTATTGTCGCAGCCTGAATGAAGAAACCACAAGAGAATGATTGAAATGTAAACCTAGAATGAGCCATGACATTGTTAGCATTTTCACCCTCTCTACCGAAACAAGAACATACATTAAATTGGCAAGTAAAGCTGCAATTGCAAACTCTCTTGAAATCGCCGCGCACAACATGGCAAAGGAAACAGCGATGAACTGATTCAACAAGACAACAACGTAAAACCGAAAGAATTGGACTGCATTCACGTCAAATCCGCACATGAAGTAGAAAATCACGGAGAACAGGAGCGGTACGACAGCATCTTCGAGCAAGAGGCGGGCAAGTCGAGTAGAAACGACCCAGGGAATTACACCTACGACGCGTTCACTATGTTCTCGATCAAAGAGGGCAAGAGTAGGACCCGTGAGGCGATAGATGTCGTATAAGAGTATAAGGTATCCCTAATCATTCAGTGTAAATAAGCAGAATATCGTATCAATAATACACCTTACCTGTAAAGCACATGCAGAATATAGCGCAGCTTCTCGAGACCGAATACCGGCGAGCGTCTCCGGAAGGTTCAGGAACACTAGCCCACATATGACACCCATGGCAATTGCTTCCACCCACGAAGCGGAAAAACCCATGGGATCCCTGATAGTAGTTCGAATCGTTCGAGATGTCAACACTCGAATTTGACGTCGTATACCAGCAGATTGGACCACCTTTACAGGTCTTTCAAGTAACTTGTTCGCGCTAGACGGTGGAAATCTGGATGGCGAGGCCGTTCGCCATGCTTCGACAAGAAGATTTAGTCGGGACACAGTCTTCGCCTCGGCTTCTGCGGTGCGATTGTCTACTGCAGCGACTCCAACGATGTAATCCGCAGGATTAAGATGATCCGAAAAACTTCCTGGGACCAAATCTTCGAACCAAGGAACCGCCTCGTTGGTAAGACCTGAATATACAGGAAAACCTTGGCTGAGGAGGGTGATATGGTCGAAAAGGAAGAAGATATCGTGGCGGGGCTGGTGGATTGTACAAATGATAGTCCGACCTTTGGATGACAAAGATTTTAGCATTTTGATTAGTTGATATGCAGAAGTCGCATCGAGCCCAGTTGTCGGTTCGTCGCAGAAAAGAACAGATGGATTGCTGAGCATCTGCACGCCGATGCTAACTCGTCGACGCTCCCCACCGGAACATCCGCGATGGGTTGCGCCATCACCAACTTGTGTATTGGCGCATTCTTTTAGACCAAGCTCAAGGATGATCTCCTCCACAAGGTTTTGGCGTTCTGCATCTGTCGTGCGTGAGGGCAGCCGTAAGGCTGCGGCGTATGTTAAAGTTTCTCTGACGGTCAAAGAAGGCAGCAGGAGGTCCATTTGAGTGACATAGGCACTTGTCACCGTGGATAAACCAGGGTTACCGTTGTACAGGACAGAGCCAGATAGAACCATGGAAGAACTTTGCATACGACTCGAAAGAATATTCAACAAAGTTGTCTGAAGAATTATCAGTATTTGAAGTAAAAACAGAGCTCGTTAGAGTAGGCGAGCCTGTTAAATGTCTATTAGAAACTGAGCACATACCTTACCAGAGCCTGAGCCTCCCATGATTGCACTGAGCGAGCCTTTTGGAAAGTTAGCAGAAACGCTATCGAGAATTCTCTTCGTCTTGGGTTGGCAGTTTCCAAATCTGATGACTTTTTTCTGAATATTTCCGAGAAGCCTTTGGGAATAGCTACATCCACAGAGATCTGGCGGATTTCAATGTCGACTGGAACGACATCGATGAAGGAAATGTTTTCCTCGTGCGTGTCCTTGATATCCCAGCCACCAGCTTTAGCGAGACCTTGGTCTATCTGGGCGTCGTCCATAAAAAATCGGTTATACCAACATGTTTGGAGGTAAGGAAAAGGCTCGGTCCGATGAGGTTCTCCTGATGACGTAAAAAAAGAAAATAGACGCCCACATTCCCTCATTATGATCATCATGGTCTCGCTACACCTTATCATCCAACTGAACAGCAAATGCATTCACACAAGCTCATACTTATTACTTTGGAATGAGTATCTATGAGCCTCTTGAGATAGGTGGCGTCTTTTCAGGCCCCTACCAGTATAAAACGCTCCCGTACTTAGCTGGTTGGGCCCTGATCTCAATTTCACAATACCAGTCATCTATTGACTAGAGCGAGTTTGTCGCGCGTGCGATGGAGATTATAAAGAAACTGACGAGAAAGTGGCGGGGGAACCTGGTACTAGCGTATCATAGTATAGGTCGTAAACAAATTGGTTGTACGATATGTATAGAAGACTTTCGAGCACCTGGAGCCCTCAGAAAGAGCAAGTTTGCCCGTTGGCTCGATAATGGATCGTTGACAAGGAGCTTTTTAAAGGATCTTTACTAAAAGATGTAAATACTATGTACTCGGTCCCGTCGACTGAACTTGAGCTTTCCCCATGGTAGGAACTATCTTTCGGTTCTTATCCATATAATAATCAATCTGCTCCTCTGTAATTTTCGTCCGACGCTGAAAACAAGAAAATCAATCAAAGCTAGGAATCGAAAAAAAAAAAAGAATACGGACCTCCTGGAACTGGGAGACGAATTCCTGTAACAGCTGGATGCATTTAGCTTTCAACTGACCGGTCAACAGCCTTCCTGCTCGATAATCCTATAGTGAAGGGCATGGTCAGCTACATCCAACACTACACATTCCAGATAGACTCGCCTCTCCCATCTTTACCAGCTCCTCATCATCATCCAAAAAGAACGTTAAATACTGATACGCAACATCAACATCCGGATCTCCTCCCAACCTCCGATGCTCTTCTTCCGTCTCCTGCCCTCCCGAAAACCCATGCTTATTGATCTTATTTTTGATCTGCGCTGACTTATCCGTCATAAAAATACTACTATTTGGGTCGCTTGCGCTCATCTTAGTTTGCGGCCCCTGTAGGGCAGGGAAGAATTTCGCGTGAAGCAAGGCAGGTTTGGGGTATTTGAGTTTCTGGGCGACGTCTCTTGTTAAGCGAAAGTAGGGATCCTGATCGATTGCGCAGGGGATGAGGCAGGGAATGTTGGATACCGTGCCGAAGATTTGGGGAAACGAGTTGGAGAATGAGGGTGCAGCTTGAATGGAGGCAAAGTGGATTTTACCGATATTGTCTCTGTGGTAAGCATGTTGAGGTATATATATGGGGAAGTGAATGGCGAACGCACGAATCAGTGAACCCGAAAGTTGCTTTCGCTTGGCTGTACGTGATTTGACGAGAGATTTTGGAGACATTCTCATAGAACGCGCCAGAGACATAGTCGTAGTCGCTGAAGATAAATGTTTTTTCGGGATTGAGACCCACAGCGATGATATCGCGCGCATTCATACGTGAAAACGCTTTCGTTTGTTCCACCTTGAGTTCATGTTTGAATAGAAACTTTTCGTCGTCTGATAAACACCTGTCACGGTTACTTCGCCATTGAACGCGATAGAACATACCTGTAAGCTGAATAACTAGCGGAACATCGAAAACCTCCTGCAGCCATCTTGAAAGTCTCAGTCAAAGACAAGATAGGTCACCGAAAAAAGAGCATACTTTGTAAAGATGAATGGAATCATGTGTCCCAGATGAATGCTGTCGCTACTGGGGCCTCGTCCAGTGTACAGGAAGAATGGTTTTCCTTGCTCAAAGCGATCTAAGATTTTTGTCGAATTCGCTTTGTAAAAGCTCGAATAAGCACTAATAACATTCAAACCGAATCTCACCGATGCGAGAAGAACATTCCTCTCCTCAACAGCACATGCGGTTTCCTCCCAGTCAGTTTTTCGAACCGTTGTAGTAACGCATCGTCAATACGACGAGTACCAAACTGTACAATAAGTTTGTCGTAATCTATCGCTTGTTGTTTTCCATCGTTCGAGACGGATCCTTGTACATCCCAAGGAGTTACTACTTGATCGTGAGACGAGGCACCTGTAGGAGCAGGCTTAATATCTGGCGCATTAGAAGACGAGGAAACAGGTCCTGTGATTGTTGTAGGGTGTGTAGCAGGGCTAAAAGGAGATTTCCATGATAATTTGGACCCATAAAAACGATTAATGGTGACATACTCTGCTAACGATGTTTCATTCAATGTTTTGCCTAAATCGTAAACTGAAGGAGGTGCGGTGGGGTCTGAGCTCATCTCTTCCGGAAGTATACTTGCAGGGTTGGTGATGTTCATAGATACAAGTTACTGACTAGAGTTGAGATGAATCGATAAAGTGACTCCGAATTTGCTCTGATCGAGAATTTTGATAAGATAACCGGTGGGCGCTAATAACAACAATGTTCTTTGCTCTTCTTTCTTCTGGGTCAAATGCTCATGGACAACTAGCAAATGGAACTCTAAACGACTCACATGAATTTAAACCCTGTATATTTCATTATGGATCATACCAAAGCACCTCCATTCCCGAGAAAATACTACAGATAGCAAACGGGGCGAATCACACCTTATTGTTGAGCGAGGAAACAACCGCACTCATGAGAAATCATCTTTGGGCATGTGGCGATGGTGCTTTTGGACAGAGAGGAAACTGCGAGATGAATAGCCACGACCAAGTGGTGTTTAGACGAGTGGACTTGAACCTTACAGAGAAAGGGTTAGTTGGCTATCAACCACGATTAATATGTTCGGCTTGGGAGACATCTTATGTTGTATTGTCTTGCGACGAGAAGGGATCAGACGTACTCATTTCTATGGGAAGTAATGATTTCGGAGATCTGGGCGTCGGACAGACTGTGCGTGCTGAACTTTACCATACTGTCGCATTTGATCACCTTCGAGTCGATGGACTGGCTTTGGATTTAGTAAAAGTCATATCGATGACCGCAGGTCAACATCATATCATCGCACATGTAAACGTTCGGCTCCATGACCAGTCGCATCGAAATCTTCTGGTTGGCTGGGGCGCAGCGAGGCATGGCCAGTTGGGCGGCGATACGTCGATGCTGAACAAGAAAACTCCCTACTTTTGTATACCCAAGATCATAGAGACGTTTTACTCTGATGATCCAGTTATCGCAGTCGCGCTAGGGAGTCAACATAGCATATTCCGACATGAATCCGGGCGCCTTTCATGCTTGGGATCCAACAAAAAGGCGCAAACAACTGGACTTGATATGTTTCGTCAAGTTTCGGTCGTAGGATGCACTTGGAACGGGTCATATTTCCTTGATTCCGGAACGCTATATGCGACGGGAAGTCATTCTAAAGGCCAGCTTGGCCGTTCGCTGCTTCCAGATTCTCCTTCATCCTCCATCCAACCCCATCCTGTCGAACTCCCATTCAACACGAAACCGTCTCCAGACTCAAATGTCTTTGGGATCGCATGTGGCAGCGAACATGTCATTGCTCTCCGAGCCGACTGTTCTCCGCCAGAAGTATGGGGGTGGGGATGGAACGAACATGGGAACATGGGGTTGGGATCTACGATGGACATTTTGATGCCGTCGAAGTTGTGGCCTTTAGAAACGAGCATGAGAATCGGCCTTCCGGTAGGAATATGGGCGGGTTGTGGCACGAGTTGGATTGCATTGGAAGAGCAAAGACGATAATATCCATGCGTATTAATGCCAAAAACTAGTAATGTACAACAAAGAGCTTTCTTGGGCATTTCCTAATCTACATACATCGTCCTGTCAATCCTCAGTCGGAAGGTCGAGATCTTTATGGATCTGCCTGATAGTCGTTTCTTTCAAACTGGCGAGCTAAAATGACGCGTCTGTAGGTTGTACAAAAATGAATGATGGAAAAAACATACACGTCCTATGAGAATCTGGAAGGCACATAACAATCATTGAGTGGCTTGACGCGTAAAATGTTCATTGACACGTACCTGTGCAGCGTCCTTTGCCTCATTATATCGATGAAGCATCTTTATATGCTTGTTAACTATCTTTTCCGCGTCTTCACCAGGTCTTATGGTATCATGTTCATCGATGAAAAAGAAATCACAGCTGCGCTTCCGCGTACCCGAGTTCCTGTTCAAGCCGAGCGACTTGTTCCTCAAGTTCTGTGATCCGAGCTTGTTGTTTCTAAATAATAATAAAAGATACAGAAAAGGTTTAAATGATGCAGATGTCAAATACCTTTTGTGAGACGCGTGCGTGCATGATGGTTCAGTTCAAAAGAAAGCGCGATTTATGTATGACAGTTTTCTGAGACGACGTACTAACGCGCCTAAGCCAAGGAAAATTCCGCTTATGCAGGTGAACAATCATCAGTACCAGTTGTAACGCATATTATTGATACATGGATCCAATGATTATGATACAAACACATATGGCGTATCTCATCAACAATCTTCCCTTTAAGATCATGAAGCCTGACTACCATCTCCTATTACCCAGCCTAAAGTTCGAATATAGGCGAAGATGGCTCGAAAGAAAGATTAAGAGATGCGACAAAGTGGCACTGGCACAGACAAAGAAAGCTGTGGAGAAAGGTCACAATGAACAGCCTTCGGGAACGTTCCATCAGGTTCCATATACATTATCCGGGCGCTTCGGAACTTGATTAATTGATGGAGCTGCGCAGCGCCTGGCATGTGGGGGAGTGTGGACTCGAAGGTGGCCTTAAGTTGACCACAAAGAGAAGAAGAATGTCTGAGCTTGGCCGCCCACAAATAGACGGAGCCAGGTAAGTTCGAGGTGAAAAAAATCTTGAAGTAGAGCAACTAAAAGGTTGTCATCGTAAGCGTCGTAAGCGTCATAGTCGCTGTTACTGTCAAGCGCGCTCGCTCGCTCTTCAGCGTCGTTCTCACCTCCGAGACGACAACACTGGTGTGGGGATGATGGGAAGAAGATAAGAAAGAGAAACACGTGGAAGAAATGACTCGAATGATAAAAGAGCGGAGTTTGAAAAGCTTACGTGATCGTCTGGTATATAAGGACGAAGGAAAAACCGGTTTCTTCCTTTTTCCCCCGTTTCGCACGCTTGCCATATTAAAATTTTCGTCATGTCTTTTGCCTTGCCCGCTCGTCAGGTTACATTCGGTCGTTCTAATGTGTCGGCACAGCAACAGCAGCTGTACCAACAACAACAAATTCAACAGCAGGTGCAGCAACAGCAAAAACAGCAGCAGCAGCAGCAGCAGGCACAAGGTCTCGCGCTTCCTGGTGGCGCTTATATTCCGAAGCCCACAAATGGACTGGCTTTACCTGGTCCCTCTCCACTCGCGGCTTCTTATCCACAGACTAGTCCTGTTTTGTCTCAGTCTCAGACACCACCATCAACTGCTGGCTCCCCAACCAACGCGGTGGCTGGTCCATCGACTCCAACTGCCGTACCCGCAACTCCTGCGCCTTTGACCCTCGAACAACAGCACATCACTGCTGTGGAAGGCATTGTTCCGACTCTTCAAAACATCGTTGCTACAGTCAATCTCGACTGTCGACTAGACCTCAAAACCATTGCTCTACACGCACGTAATGCAGAATACAACCCTAAGGTTGGTAACGTTCTTTAGATCGTGTGTACATTTCGAACTGTTTCGATTTGTTCCCACGTTTTTAGCGTTTCGCCGCGGTTATTATGCGTATTCGTGACCCGAAGACCACCGCACTCATCTTCGCTTCCGGCAAGATGGTCGTCACTGGTGCAAAGTCGGAAGATGATTCGAGACTTGCGTCGCGGAAGTATGCGAGGATCGTGCAGAAGCTTGGGTTCGATGCAAAGTTTTCCGAGTTCAAGATTCAGAACATCGTTGGTAGTTGTGACGTCAAGTTCCCCATTCGTTTGGAGGGACTCGCATACAGTCACGGACAGTTTAGTAGTTATGAACCGGAGGTGCGTGTTGCTTTTACTATCGCTATCTGTCGCTGAGTTTGGTTGATTAGCTTTTCCCTGGTCTCATCTACCGTATGATCAAACCAAAAGTCGTGCTGCTCATTTTCGTTTCTGGGAAGATTGTGTTGACTGGCGCCAAGGTAATATCTTCCTTTCCTTCGTTGATTCATCCTCCGTGATATGTGTGGCTACTGTTCGCTTTTGCGTTGTGTCATTGCGTCATTTGGCGCGTCGCTTTTTGGGAGATGCCGGTGGAATGTATGAAACACATCCGCTGACACCTTTTGCTTCTCTGTAACCAATAGGTCAGAGAAGAGATTTACACTGCGTTCAACACCATATACACTGTGTTGTGCGAATTCCGGAAACCATAGAAGCCGGTCGGTGGCTTGGGCTCATGGACCTTTTTGCATCTCGATCATCCCTTGGCCGCTCGTCGTTGACCAATATCATTATACTCTACATCTTTCCCGGTTGACGACGTAGTTGTTGGCATTTTACAGGGCACACATGATCATATTAAAACATTCTAGGTATATCCATATGAATGACGAAGGGGCTGGTGGCTCGTCTTTTTCGATCGCCCTTCTCTTCTGTGCTTTTTGTTCGCTCATCATTACATTTTACTGCCTCGCACGAAACGACTTACTGTATCATTTGGCTGTTTTTCTCACTTTTGGGCATTGTCTTTTACTCCATCATGTAACAAGTCTCGTATCAACGCAATTACCATTACTCCCCCCACCTTCCAACAACAAGCATTATAAACATACTTACAACGCACTATGCATATTTTCGTATACCATACGTACCTACATTTTTTTTTTTGTTTGGTACTGCGGTACCACGACGTGCAATAAATCAAGAAATTAAGACGCGCATATACAGTGATCTTGGAGTCCTATGACCAAAACATTGTAACCTGCTTGCGACTTTCGTCTCAGAGCTAGTGGCTCTTTTTTAAATATCTAGGATTGTTCAAAAATGTCTTCCGATGATTTCTAGTTCTTCAGAATATGTATTAGAGAGAAGTGGTAGTTATCTGAGCTCCAAAAAGTGCATCGGCCATCCAAATCAAAAGTTCACCCTAAACTTCCAACCACGACGCCAGCAGGATTCGAACCTGCGCCCTCGAAGAGGAACAGATTGAAGCAAGAAGTTCTAATCTGTCGCCGTAACCACTTGGCTATAGCGCCTTAAATATGAAGGGAATGGTATTAATTGAGTCAGACCTGCTCTCATCATCTTCAAATATGCTCAAAGAGCAACAACAAACACTGGGAAGATACAAAAATCTGCTCGGCAGATCCTAATAAGAATAATCAGTGGTTTTCAGTTCACCTGAAATGGTTACTGAAAGTTTGTGATAAACTATAAAAGGAATATCTTATCTTATCGAAAAATTTCAGTACACCTTTCTGCCGAGCAGATTTTTGTATCATTACGGTGTGAAACCACACTCTCCATGATAATCTCGTTTCCAGATGTATAGGGAACGGCCCGATAATCATAGACGTAAACAAAAAACCAATAAGAAACAAACAACTGAACGTTCCCTATAACTTCTTTCTGGAAAGAGACATTAGAGTCACGCCGGAGTTACCGGGCCCATCGGATTTGATTTCATCAACGTCGCCTGGTCATGACGGCAGCGTCTCGTATTGCGCGTGATTCGCCGCACCCCGCCGTTATCTTTTCTTTTTCCCCACGGCTTTCTTTGCTCCCTCCACTAATCTTTTTATGCCCTTTTTGGTAGCTTACCCTGCTCGATCGTCGCCATAGCCGATGGGGTCCTCACGGCGCTTACATCGGCACTGTCGGCTGCCAGCCCCCGCTCTGTCTCTGCTGTCTCTGCCGCCTCTCTTGCGCTCAACGCGTTTCTCGCTGCTTTAATCTTTTCTCTCGCTGTTCTCAGATTCATTTACCGCCGTTCACTGGTTGTTTACTTTGGCCGCCGCCTTTCGTGGTCTGCCATGATCCCTCCGGACTCAAAGCGTGAGGAATTTACATTCCCGAACAAAGATGGCACTACGTTCAATGCCAAAGTGTAAGTTTTCTCTCCAGTTTTGTCTTTCCTTTCTGAACATTTGCTCATGATTGGTTTCTCCCCTTGCCCTCAGTATGGATATGAAGGTCTGCAAGCTGAAAGAGCTTTGCCGCTTGCTTGGCCTGTAAAGTCACATGACTCTGGAAAGACAACCATGCGCTCCAACTGGACCAAAAGGCCACAATATCAGGTCTGACCTGATATGCTTCCCAGACTATATAAATGGTTCACTTCTTGACAGTACATCCCCCTTCAGTGCATCGAGCCCTCGAGATGCTTGACATGCAGCTACACACCCGTCAGTCAATTAAATGTACTCAGTTATCATTTAATCCGCCCAGCCATATGATATGCAACCCCCAAAGCCAACCATCAAGCCCTCATTGGTACCCATACTACTGGGTTGATGACATAAACCATCTATATAGCTGGCCCCGGGACCATCACTGATCCCTCAGCCACATGGGCAAGAGCCTGCTTGACCTCTTGCAGGATTGAACCGGTGACCAGGCAGACCTGATATTCTGTAAAGTCACATGACTCTGGAAAGACAACCATGCGCTCCAACTGGACCAAAAGGCCACAATATCAGGTCTGACCTGATATGCTTCCCAGACTATATAAATGGTTCACTTCTTGACAGGCCAGCCGTGCGGTGGACCGAAACTTGTGTTGCAAGAACGTCTGAAGGCTTATAGTTTGGATACGGAGTCATGGAATCTGTAAGTTGCCTTCCAATGCATGAGCAGAGATCTGACCATCGCTTTTAGGACAAAACCTGGTGCATGACGATCTCACAAAGGTAGTCGAAGTCTTGAAAACCATTCCAACAGCAGTACCGCCACTGGAAAGAAGCCAAAGAAGAAAAGCGCGTACACTAAACGCTGGGATGAACTTTTTGGTGCCGCTGAAACACTGAGCTCTGTTCAACGATCAAAGGACATGCGTACGCCTCAAGAAAAGCAAGATGTATTGGATTGGGTATGTTTTCAATACCCTCTTCACCCTTTCCTATCGTACTGAATAACACCTGTACTCTATCAGGCTGCAGAGATTGTGCAGGAGTTTACCAACTTCCAGACCCCCCGGGAGATTGAGAACATCGAACCACTTTTCCCCACTCCGGTATGTGAACTGAATCATAAGCATAAGCCCATCACTCCCCAATTGCTTTTTTTCTATGCTTTTGTTGCATCTATAAATTTTTTTTTCTCTTTGCTAATCCCATTAATATCAGGCTGCTCGTGACAAGAAAATTGAAGAAAAACTTGACACGATTCTTGCTTTCTGCGCAACTGGGGGATCTACTCCCTCTCGTTCATTGCCTGCTCTACTCAGCAAGGTCGGTAACTCCACTGCAGTATCAGGAGCAGTGCTTCACCCTCAAACGTTGGCCTCATTGGCAGTCAGTCCGGTTGTGCCATCAACTCATTCCAACCCAGTAATCAACAACTGGCTCTCGGCGCCGCCTGCTCACATGGAGTTGCCATTGACTTCAACGCTGGAATCACCTTCGCCGTTCGGAGATCTGGATAGTGTACCACTGACATCGACTCATGCTCATCTGCCGCTGCATTCAACCCTGATGTCCACACCGGGTTCTCTGCCACTATCGGCACCTGTTTACAAAGGTCTCATGTCTTCTCCACTAGTGCCAACTACAGCAGTTATCGCCTCTGGCACATTGAAAGTGATCACGCTCGCAAACGGCACCCGCATTGAGTTTTTCCCCTCCGATGTGCCCGACCCTGTCCTCGTCTCCTTTGCAGATGACATTTCAAAGCTTGTACGCATGTGGGATGACGCGGATCCTGCATTCAACGCTGACAAATGTTACCTCAAGATCAAAGGCCATGGAATCCCAATTCGTCTCTGGGAGGCAGCATACAAATATGGAGGTGATCAACGCTGGAAGGGTACCAAGGCTAAGTGGAGCAAATGGAAGGTATGTTTTATTGTGCAGTTGTCTCTTAAGCTTAGTAAATCTGAACTTTGACTATAATCTAGTTTGTTGTTGAGGTGTACAAGTCTCTCGGGGAAAGCAGTTTCTGGGCCAAGTATTATGATCCTAAAACCAACAGCTGTTTGAGCTTCACCGCTATTAGGCCTAAAATTGGCCTAAGGCGTGTAACTGTACATTTTGACACTTTGTACGTGTTATACAATGCAATAAGAGAGTTATACGGAGCCCGAGTGTGATAGCTGTTGCCGAGGCAAAGAACTTAACAGTGAGCTGTGAAGGTACGCCCACAAGCGTAGCCTAGAGCCAAGCTAGCGAGGATACCTGGGCTGCCTGGAGATGTAACACTAGATTGTCAATCTAGTTATACCCAAGAGTGTAGACTCTCTAAACTACAGGACATCTCGAAGTGGGATAAGTACTAAGCCAACACGTTACTTGAGGGAAGGAATTATGAGGGAAGGCATCCCTCGCACTAAGACCCCCAACAAGCTATGTTAAGATGTGGACTTTACAATCTGTAACAATGAACCAGAATGATCCCGAGGAAACCATAGAGGTTTATTTGTGGCACCGGTCGTAACCGTGAGGATGGTAGAAACATGCTTAGCGGTCCTACGGAAAGCTACGCACTGGGATAGCCTTGGCAAATCAAAACATTTGATCTTAGAAATCATACACGGAAGGTCTTATCCGTTAAAGCCGGCTATCGGGAATCACTTGTACATACTCAGCGCAGTTGCTCGAGACTATCATAAGTGGTGTTGTTGGAAAGCTAGACAACTGGCCTTCTCGAGAGAATGTTAATCACACTCAGGATGGACAGAACTATCCGAGGAATAGAATGAAACTCACCCAAGGGAAACCAGGCGGCAAGTGATCATGAAGCATAAAGGTACTCCTGACCCCGGAGAATTGTGGAGTAATCGGAGAAACCTCGCTCGGATCAAAACACTCTAAAACTATGTTAATCCTCACGAAATCATATTTTACCTCTGATATATACCCAAGAATGGACTATTTCTTTATTGTGTGTACCATATATAGGCTGGAGTTTCCTTTCCGAGCCAGATTCCTCTGTTCCACTCTCTTTCCATCTCTCTCCATATCTGTTTCATCTATTTTTCGTATTAAACTCTCTCTACTCAGTATATAAGCCAGATATATTTATTCAATAAGACAAGTTCCTTGCCCTCGACTTGACTGCTAAGACCAGTGCTCCGTAGAACGTCCCCACAGGATCAGTAGCATGACGCCTCCTGACTTGGTTATCTTAAGAAAGTAATAAACTTCACGTGCTTCGCAAAGCCCATTTATATCTTGATCGAATTTAAGTGTGTAGAGTTCTCTCGAACTCCAGATCAACTCAAATCTAGTTGCTTCCTTAGAGGGGATGGCTTCTAGTAAGGGATTATTTGGCTCCAGAGTGAGGGTTCCTTAGTTGACTTCTTCATGAAGTTAGACGAGCCACTAAGATTGTGGTACAAGTTCCTAGTGATCAAGTTCACTCACAATATCGTAGCTTGGCCCAGAGTTTGGTCGAGGACTTTACAGCGTCACAGCAGCTAGTGCCAGAGTTTGCCTAGGGTTCATCAGGAAAAGCTGTTTTTGCCTAGGTGACCCCAGAGTGGCCTAAAGCAAACTAGGTGACCTATGAATCCTATGGCATCCTAGGAATTTGGGCTTGTCCCTTGCCAGTCAAGGCTCTTGAGGATTCCCTAGGGTATCCTAGGCAAACCCAGGGCAAGCCTAGGTTTGCCCAGGTTTGCCCAGGTGTTCCCCAGGTGTTCCCCAGGAGCACCTGGGCAAACCTGGGCAGACCTAGGCTTGCCTAGGGAATCCTCAAGAGCCTTGACTGGCAAGGGACGAGCCCAAATTCCTAGGATGCCATAGGATTCATAGGTCACCTAGTTTGCTTTAGGCCATTCTGGGGTCACCTAGGCAAAAATGGATTTTCCTGATGTTGTTGACAAACCTCGAGATTACTATTCTAGCTAGCGCCAGAGTTTGCCTAGGAGAATCTTAGTTTCGTTGTATTGGTTTTGGTTTTGGTTAATTGATTTCCACATACACACCTGGTTCCCTCGTACACTCGTACACCCCAACTAGGCTTCTCTCGACTTAGTTCTAAGAGTTGTCTAAGCTTAGTTACCCACGTTAGCGCTACAGTCTTGAACCTGGAGCAGTCGCGCGCGTACATCCGATATTACAAGACTTTCCCTCGGGGAATCTCTGACAACCTGCCCTCACTCCCTTACATATCGATAGTCTGGTTAAGTGCAGTAGTGTTTTTGTTAGGTTGTTTTATAGCCCCTTTCGCATACCTACACGTAAATACCCAAATACCGCCATTGATGCAGAGCTTTGGAATGAGCGGAAGGCCTGCGACCAACAAGTTGCTGCTGAGGTTTGTCATGAACTTGGGGATGAGTTTAGTGACAGGTTTGGATATCGTGGCAAGGTGCTTGTGAAACCATCTGCAATTGCCAAACGAAATTGAGCAATGCAGTTGCAGAATTAATTGAGTAGTACTGTAGAGTGCCCAGAACCTGGCCACCTTAATGGTTTTCTCCTCTTAGCGTGGCCTAAGGCACCTATTATGTGTTTCGGTGCAGTCATCATCATTGTTTAGCATCTTATGCACATTTTGAGACTGGTTTGAAGAATTTAGCATTTGATCTGAGCTCGTGGTGAATTTATTTTGACGGCATCTCCCAAATTGGAAATGTCACCGAAGCTGGCCGGCAACATTCAGCATCAAGTAACAGGCCTTTCAAAGTCTGTAGCATTGAGAAACCTCAAACAGACTTAAGAAGACATATATTTCAAAAGCTATCTCATAGTTTAAAAGTACATTGCAAAGAATAATGACTAGAATTTGCCTTGTTTACGTCTCTCGGGTATGCAAACATAGTCAACCACAGGAAGTATGGAATGGATGGAATATGAAGCCAACAGGCTGCAGAAAGCTTTAAAGGATATTGTATGAGATATTGAGCAAGCCGAAGTCCATGCAAATTTTTTTGAGAGGTGTAGTTGCCACGGTATGATCCTCTGAATAGGATTTGAACATAATGGGGTGTTCCAGGGAGCCAATATCACGCGGAAATATCTCTCTTGAGTGTTCTTATATACTTGAGCATAAGCAGCGGAGTGTCTAGCATCCATGAAAGTGGTACTAGAGGGTGGCAGTCGAGAAACGGTGAACAAGGGTCAGCCGGAGCATTTGCCCAAATAAGAAAATCAGGATTTCCCACCGTTTTCGCCGAAGATCAATTCATATCTCGGCACGTGCTTATCTGGCTGATGCCAAAGTTGGTGTCTAGCAAGATTACAATGTCTACCACATTATAAGACTCATAGAAGCGAGATACAATAGCTCCTTCGCCTTCCATTTTCCAACTGGCCAGCTTCTAGACACCCCACAGTAACCTTTACTTTACAGTTTTATAGTCCATGCTCTTTGTACCTAAATTATTACATTCTCTTCAAAGCTTCCAGGTCCCTTCTAAGCACACTCACAGCTACGCCCACAAGCAAAACACTTGCTTTGTGGCTCCCTGTCCATGTTAAAAAAGTCCTCACGCTTGTTCCGAGGATCATCATTCCATGATATGAGATACTTGACAATAGTCAAGTGTGAGAAGTCTGTCGACCAACCTCCCCACTCACAGATTTTACGCAGAGGCCATTGAAGGTCACACGACAACCATTGGCAACCTCCATGCCAGAGTGAGTGAGTACCGTATGTGGATGGGTCCACACCAACATCAAGCAAATTGTTTCGGAAACCTTCAAGGAAGGCCTCCGAGGTCTGCATATTGATTAGAATTGAGTTCACAAAACTGAAAATTTTCGACAGACCAGCTGTGCATTTGGATTAGCTGAAACATGGTCTCCTGATCCTAGTTTACGAAAGATGTATCCCTCATTGATGTGTGTGAGTTTAATCCAATCAGGGTAGGCACGAATGGGACATAGGTGCTTCAGGGAGTTGGGCAACACATACAAATAAAACGGTTGAACATCTACAAGGAATTAAGATTTTGTGGCTAAAAATGAAAGGTATTACAGCTTACGGCCAAACTGGTTTGTTTTTCGAAACGGGAGTGTTACCTTGATACACTTCTTTTGTCCCAGAACAATCTCAATCTCATGAGCTTGTATCTTCAGGACCTCATCAACGCGTAGGAGACATGCAAATGCAAGCATGAATGCAAGATGAATTTCCCGACGAAACCATGGACCACCCCACTCTTCAGATTCCTTGTCCTTCTTACGCTTGGAAGGCTCGTAGGAGCATATATTCCAATGCTCTGGCTGACAGTTGTAATCATACATGCGTCCAATGATTTCCTATGTTTGAAAATGCAGGTTTAGGTTTACAAAAGATATCAGAAATCATACAACTTACTGGTGTAACAGCATGGGAGCTGGTGGCGGTCTCACCTGCCTGAACCTTGTTAAGGTTAGTATAAAATTAAAAGGGTTTGATAAAACCAGCTCACCTTTCGCCTCCGCAGACTGACCATATAACTGGAGACCAATGAAGAAACTGAGGGGTTTACTTTCATTTTCCCAGTAACCTCACTGCGTTCCCAGGTTGCAAGACCGAGACCTGCAATGCGATTGAATCCATACATAAAGGCCGCTCGAATCTTTTGCGCATGCGTGTAGCCATTTCGCATCTCGCTAGCATCCTTTGTGGACCCATTGAGATTGATTGAATCGCACCTGGTAGGATCAAGTGAGCCATAGACTATCTGTGCATATCAACATACGTACAAATCCATAATCATGGCCACAATCATCTCAGCAGAATCATTATGTGGCTCTGAAATAAAAAGTTTCCCTGTCTCGACAAGGCCACATTTGACAAGGAACTCCTCTGACTTCTTCATAATTCTGTTGAGTAGATGTGAGAGTGAATAGTTATAACGGCTGGCAAAGCCTACCTTTGATAATCAGTTGCAGTATCCTGACTGACACCTTTTGATGCTTCATTCAGGATACGTTGCAATGACTCCATGTTTTTAGCAGTCAGAATGGGGCCTGATTTTAGGGGCTCCTGTTTTTCAAGTTGGTGTGCAGTCTGTGCTGGGCTCAGCTTAGGAATCACTGGCTCGTTGCTGATGTCCTCGTCATCTGAGTAATCCATGAGGGGCAGCATTGGCATGTCCCCAAGACATCCATCTCCTCATCTTCATCTGCTGTGGGCTGCGGGTCAGAAAAGACAGCCTCCCTTTCGGCATCCAAATCATCATTAGCTTGTTCAACGAATGAATAAGGCTCATTGCCAAAGCCTTGAATGACACTATGAAGCCCTTTGAAGCTTGAGGGGTCAAGTGAAGACATGGGGGGATAGATGAACTTGGGAATTACAAATCTGCCCCTTTAACAACACCGAGTATCCTGTAGATACCAACATGAAGAAACCACACATATTTAGTATGCCTGTATGTGTGTCATGATGAGTCCATACAGCAGACCAGCTCAGCAAAGATTCTTCTCTGCCAGTAGGATATAGAGAGGGAGCGAAAAGAAGAGCAAATGATATTCTCATAATCAACCAGATATAGAAGGTACAGATCAGTCCTGAAAGACTTAGCCGTGGCCCCAGCTATGGGGATTATCTTTATCATGGGTAACAATGAAAGTAAAATTGAACTTCAAGAAATTTGTTCTGTACTTGGAGGTAAGGATGAGTGATGCTAAAAGCACGGTGTCCATAAGTGAGATGTAAAAGTGGTGAGGGGAAAGGAGGAAAAGTTGGCAAGTGCAGGCGGTTGAGACTCTTGTACTTCTAGCAGGTGACAGTGCAAATCGAGAGCTCCCGAGACACATCACAAGCTACATGCATTATTAATTCAGCAAAAGAAAAAACCATGAAAGAAAAACCATGCACTGTTTGCATAGCGCAACTCTGAGAACCCAAGCAACCAAGATGCATCCATGAAGGTATAGACACTGACTGGTATTGTCCAGTGCCTTGCAGTACAAGCAACATTTACAAAGGACCTGAAATCAGATACTTAACAAATGCTGCTTGTTCCTGAAAAGTACGTGTTAATAGTCGGAAAAACAAGGAAATGGATTTTATAACATACCTATCTTTCCACAATACAGGTACTAGCAGTAATGCTTAAGAGAGAGAAGGAAAGAGAAGGAATAATGATAAGCTGCTTACCTATGATTCAGTGCTTGAAGAATGTACAAGCAACGGATGACAAACAGAAGAAACAAGAGCTGTGGCCTGTGTGATGTAAACAAAACGCATCCACAGGACTCAGATTTGACGCATCAAGCCATCCCGGGCACTGGGCGTCTGTTGTTTGGAACATCTCCCGCTGTAACGCCTCCGCCTCTCCATAATCACCACTGACCGTATCCGGCGATATGGTCATCCTAGACACCACCGATAGACCAAATGGTCTATCTTATCTTTCTATTTATTATTAATTATATAATAAAACCGTTACTATAAGTATCGTACGATTACTTAAGAGTCTAGTTAGTCTTTTACACCGTCGTACACACAATAGTATCCTATTTGTCGTGTTCACCGGTGTTCTTAAGGACTTTGCCCATAGGGCGCGTTATACTTTTTTGAACATCAAAAAAATTACTATTGTGTGAATAACACAAAGCTATTAGTTTAACAAGCTAAAAACAGTTATACTACCAAGTATAACAACCATTATTCCAACTCGCTACACAATCTATACAAACCCGCTCCATTTTTCCTTCCCGCTATATCATTCACTGTCCCTATGACCTCTCAAAATCAATCAGAGAAGTCATATCAGAGTGTGCGCGATCGTGCACCTTCCATTCGTGGTGACATGTCACCACACTCAATCTATTCAGTTGCATCAGCGACTCATTCCGTACATGCGTCTGAAGGACGGCACTACAGGCAGGACAAGAGTCCACCGAATGAACAGTCTATGACTATTCGTAAGAAACAGCCAACCCGAGAGGGTTTAAGTGAGATTTCTTCTGCGCTACAAGATGTAGCGGCATCACTCAACAAGAGTACGCAAGTACTCAATCATATTCTCAATATAACTGAGAAATGGGATGCATCTAGCATCCGATCTAATGAAGAAAGATCTTCTTCATCGAGAAACAGCAATAGAATCACTATTGCTGCACCCACACCGAGACGGCCTGCCGTCACACTGCCGGTATTGCACAATGCAGCACCATCTGTTCCTACCGAGGCAAACAACTTGGTACGCCAATGGCGTGAGACTGTGCCCAAGGCACCGTCAGTCCAACAATCACTGTTGGACGAACAGTATTCACAAGGGATGACCAAGTCACCCCGTCATGTTCCTGTATTCCGACAGGAATACACACCAGTGTCAGTAACTATACCGACACCCATCTACACATCCCGCATGAGACAGAGTCCCAATGCGGAGGCAGCGTCTCTGACACTGCGAGGTCCCAGGCCATTACCGGTGACCAAATCTTGCTCACCACAAAGCGCGGTGAACATTAAAAGTGAACCGAAGCTACCTCGTAACTTCAATCAGGTAGTAGCGATACCACCACAGGAAAGTACAATGTACTTCCCTACTGCAAGGGCGCCAATGGTACCCAATATTATTACACCTCCAGTAGTTGTACCAAACACTACTGGAAATCATTCCAGTATGGGACTGCAACACGGTACCCTTCTGGTAGTTCCTACTACCATATCCATCGCCCCAGCGACACAAAGTGTTGCCCCTCCGGTAGTACACACTACCGTAAGACTGCCCAAATTGCCGCCCAGCAATGCGCCAGAGCCAAGTTCAATGCCAGTACCAACGGTATTGGCCGAGTTGCAACCACAGCTGCTTCCGTTGGGAGTAGCTAAAGATTGGATGAGTCGCATAGCGATTCAACGCCAACATAACACCAGTCTCCGAGATTTTGGATTCGCGCCATCTGGGCTTCCCGACCAAATGGTGGGATATAATGTCGATGGAATACCCGTTGATAAATTGACTACTCCCAGAGAAATCTGGGATCGATTTTACATTCCACCCGCTGAGTCCTTTCCAGGACCAAGCAATAATGCTGGAGTGAAAGCGCCTAGCAAAAAATCCCGTGAAGGGGGGAGGAAGCACAAGAGTGCTAAATCCAAAGGCCACAAACGCAGGCCATGGTCGGATGAATCATCTGACTCTAGTGATACCGAGTCAAATACTGACTCTTCGTCTGATGCCTCTTGGCTAGACAAATTTGCTACCCGTAAGGGTAAAATTACTCCTAATGAGCGCCGTAAAATACTGCGTTCACTTGCATCTAAGATGCGAGAAACAACAGGTGACGACAAATGTCGTTCCCGATGGAAACACAAGGTACACAAAGTGTACCGTAAACAAATTCGAGATAAGGTAGGGAATCCTATCCCTCCCATTGAGAGCTGTAAAGCTCTTAAAGTTCCATCTCCGGAGGTCTATGATGGATCTCTGGATGTCGATGTCTTCGAGCGGTGGCTAATGTCACTTCTCCAATGGATGGTAGTCAACCGCATGTGCGGTGACGATTACGATGCTACACGGACTGCCGTGCTTGGCATGTTTCTAAAGGGCAAAGCCCTTGACTGGTATAACGACGAAGTCGCTGGTATACACTGCACTGTCCTTAAGTGGACATTTGAAGGCGCCATCATTGGTGTCTTTGATCATTGCATCCAAGCAACGACCATTCATCAAGCTGCACGGCAGTTTGACCTTATTGAGTATTCACCCGATACGGGTGTGAGGGATTATTATTCCTCACTTACACGATGGGCATCACGGATGCTCCAAACACCGGATGATGCAACAATGCGGAAACGGTTCATTGAGGGATTACCCTTCAATATTATCAGGCAACTCACGAACGAGGGGATTGTTCCGGAGTATGCCAAATTAGAAGTGATGGTCAGAGCCGTCACACGCATTGAGGACCACACGGCCCTCACTAAATATTATGTCTCTTCTAGGAATAGAGACGATGAACTTGAATCATCCGAACACCCTGATGAGTTGGACACCGAGAACATTAAAAATGTTCTTGAGCCAATCGAGGAGGACACCTCCTTAAGTATCGAAAAGGATAAACCTTGCGAATGATTTATTGGTTTATTCCGACACCCAGGTAATATGCCTTACCTGGGCATAACTACTTATCCTCAGCCCGGATTCTCACTGAGAATCCTCATTAAGCAATACTCGGAAACTTCCGAGTCTGCGCATTGAACATTCGGACATTTCCGAATCAAATCATGCTCTAGTGGTACGCCCCACTATTGTTTGATTCAGACAAGTCCGAAAATCTGATGCGCCGCATCAATTAAATCCCGTACTGGATGCGGGATCATTCTATGTTAAACCAAATTAGAAATGGTTTGGATGGTGATGATGTCGTTACCATTTTCGATTCACATCTCTGATGTTAATCTGGTGGGGGAGGGTGTAACGCCTCCGCCTCTCCATAATCACCACTGACCGTATCTGGCGATACGGTCATCCTAGACACCGCCGATAGACCAAACGGTCTATCTTATCTTTCTATTTATTATTAATTATATAATAAAACCGTTACTATAAGTATTGTACGATTACTTAAGAGTCTAGTTAGTCTTTTACACCGTCGTACACACAATAGTATCCTATTTGTCGTGTTCACCAGTGTTCTTAAGGACTTTGCCCATAGGGCGCATTATACCCGCACTAAGGTAATGTCTCTTTTGACCGTTGGAAGGACTTACAAGAAATATTATAGTGGTACAAAAGAATGAAAGGACGTTCAGGTTTGGGCAGGAGATGTTCAGGCAAGGGAAGGAGACGTTCCCTTGTAATAAATTCAACCGACACCGGATCTGTGACCGCTATAGTGTCATTACCTCACTTACATACCTGCTACACGCATTGGCCAGGCCACAGGTGCGTGTATCAGACACTTATGAATCAATAATCTGACTATCTCCGTTGTCTTCACCCCCTCACTCTTCCCAGTACCTCCAGATCACTGTGCTTTCTGATACTTCAATGGCACCCATAACCTCTATCCAAGCTATTTCTACTCAGCTTATCTCAATGAAGGAGCTAGTGCCACCTGAAAATGCAGATAGATTGCCCTTAGTGTTCATAAGGTATGTTTCTTGATCAAATTGAAGTTTCTACTCTTTCCCAACTTGCTGAGCCACCCACCACTGGATGCTGCTGAGCATGGTGCATGAGTTGAAGGGCCTATCGCCTGTCATTCTATTATTTGTCTTCCACTCTTTATCTTTGATTACCATCCATCCCTTTTAAATCCCTTCTATCCCTTCTATCCCTTTCATGTCCTATCCCTTGTGTTTGTATTCATCTACAATCCCAACTCATTGAGTAGCCATCGGATACTGCTGAGCGTGCGGTGGGCAAATCGATACGCCCGGCAGCGGCGAGCTGGAGGGCTGCCGTCAGTGTACGTGATCTATTCAAAGGTCACTGATGGTCACAGTGACTGGCTACGTCTCTTTGAGAGTCATAAGCTTTACATCTGGCACATAGGGGTGGGCTCACAGCCACTGTGACATTTAACGCCCATTAGTGCCTCTCAAGCCAGTGTCTAAAGCTACAGTTTTCGACTATTTTAAGTGTCTCCATTACCCATTGTGTGCTGTTTGCCGATTATAAGCTTTTCCAATGGAAAATACTGCAGGCGGTGATGGAAAAAGCTTAATGCTGCTTGTGTTGAAGCTGATTTATCATCTCTCTTCTTCTTGAGGCAAAGGATAATCAAGTCATCGTCATTTTGCCTCTTAACATGCATGAAGATGATCAGGCATGTGTTCTGTAGCTTTTTAGTGGTTCTTATTACTTGCGAGTGTGGGCCACCGCACCAAGCATGTGGCAGGTACGAGTCCTGCAAGTAGTTATGAATAGTGCACTGCAACGACCACCGACGAAATGTAAAAAAACTGAGGAAGTAAAGTGTGGGGGCTACAAAAATGGAAGTATTATTAAGATGGATAAATGCCGTGTGGCAAAAAGAATGTACAGCACCGATAATCTGTGCATTAGAGGTGCAAGAAGTTCAAGAGTATATCAGATGCGGTAAAGTTTTGGGTAACATCAGAAAGTCACATGTCAAGCGCTTTGACATTTCTAAATATGGGGAAACGATTCTTCCAAATTTGGGCAAGGTCAGCCCTAGTCGGGAATGAATTCCCACGCGAAACCGGCCATAAGGACAAGCCTTCATTACATTCAGGACTCGTAACTGATTTATGCATTAACGCACATTGAGAGCTGCAGAAGAGCATCGGTCACTGCGAAATCACACCGTTACATATGTTGTCACGTCACTGAGCCCACCCCTTACAGTCAAATTGCGCCAGATGTTCTAGGGCGAAGGGCTGATGTTTGTTTCATGTTTGTTTTTTTGTTTACATCTATGATTATCGGTGAAGCGGCCCACGCCCTATAACGAGATTATCTCCAGGATATACAGTGATCTTGGAGTCGTTTGACCACTTGGATTCCTTTGACCAAGTTTAATTATATTGGATTTGAATGGGTTACGACAGTTGTACGGCATGGTCAAAGGATAGCAAAACGCGACTGAAATTCAAAGAAAATCCATAGGTATTACTTATCACTTCTCTCTGGGAAAAGACAATCTTGTCACGCCGGTTCACCGATCCGCCCCGTCATGTCGTAACGTTTACGCTTAGCGCGTCTTTCGCTCCTTTAGGATCGTCTTGCTGTTTGGCCCATCACGGGGACAAACAACCCGCCGCCTCTTTTCCTTAACGTCCTCGCCGTCGACCCTCTCCTCCGTTATTGCCAATTTATTCCCCGTAGCGCCTAAACAATGCTAATTAATAAATTTTTTCTCTCCGTGCACGCTATTTGCAGACCAACGCGATCGGCGACGATTACATCCAGCTCAGCTCTCATTCTCGACACCGCAACTTTTTTCATTCGGCTAGCTCAGTGGGTCCCGGCCTTCATCTACGCTCTACTGGTTGGGCTCGTTATCATTATCAGTGCTGAGCTTGTTCTCAGTGCTCGCTCTCGCATCGGAACAAGTCCTGGTCCATTTATGAAAGCTCCAATGGCCAGCATCCTCGATATACCGCAAGACATGGACAGAGAAGAGTTCCCGTTCCCCGGGGAGCCACATTCCAACTGTATGTATCTCCTTCATGTATTTTTTCCATCAGCAAGCAGCTTACACTGCAACTAACCCAGACGCAGAAAGACTAAGTTAGAGCTCAAGGAGCTGCTTCGTGACTACAGACTAACGATGTCCGGGAATAAATCAGAGGTGCTGCAGAGGCTGATTGATTTTAGTGGTAATCCCAGCGCATGGAACTCGTGAGTCTTTCCCTGAATTCAACTCTCCAATGTCCATTCACCTACTCACTACCTGTCCTTCCAGTATCGTTGCAGGTTGTCGACGGCCCCATAAAGGTCCAAGGGAAGTTGGGAACCATGCAACAACCAGCCCCGACAACGATAAGAAACCGAAAAAGAAATCTCAAGTCAATGCACGCCGTGACGAGCTTATGGGTGAACGGTCACCCAATGAACCCGCACATGTAGTACAACGTTCGAAGGACACTCGCATGCAGCAGGAGAAGGATGAGCTTATTGCTTGGGTAAGGATATCATACTTGTAACTTTCTTCTTTTCTCGCAAGCTAATAAACCCTTGTAGGCTAGACGCTTCGTTGCCAATAACCCAGGTATCCAGACGCCTCGCAAGCCTGTGAGCACTACAAAGACTCCGGTATGTTTCCTTGATATAGACATCCTTTCTGAGCTAACTTTTCCTTCAGAAAACAACTATCGATTCGCAGCTCGCTTCCATGGAAGGTCAACTGCAGAAGCTGTTAGTGAGTAACCAGGTCAATACGGACATCAATACGAGCATGCCGTCTCTGTCTTCAAGCGTCTCTACACCTTCAAGCACCACTGTTTCCGCTCCACCCAATTCTTTGACATCCAATGCAGCCCAACTGCCCAGCTCTCATCTTCCAGTGTCTTTGGTTTGCTCTTCTACCTTGCCTCTATCACTTCCGCTTGCAGCCATGCCTCCGCCAGCTGCGGAAATTGAGTTGGCTGATGCTTGGGCTATGGAGTCAAAAAAACTTTTGATCTTTGGTGACGGGACCCGCCTTGAGTTTTTTAGCTCAGACGTTCCTGACCCCCTCGCTGTAAGGATCTAGGCGGAATCCTTCGAGCGCGGGTTACAAACCTGGAAACCAAAGTGCGGATACGCTCCGTACTTCTGTTGTTCAGCCGAACTGGGAAAGTTGGTTTGAGATGTGAAAGGATGTGAGTGTAGAACGGTTCCGAAGTGCCTATGGGATGTAAGACTCGTGTCGGGATCGTCCAAGGGACTAATGTAGGGACGGCAGGTCCGTACAGGCGATAGAATGAACTTGGCGAGTAAGCCTAAGAGTAGATGAGTTTCCGACTCGAAGGGTAGGACCCACTAAGTGCAAGCGGCTTTGATAGCGATATGAGCGGAAGCGGAAGGTCAAGCGGTAGCTGACCTGATGCGGCGCAAACAGAGCGGAACCAAATAGATGATAGTAAATTGCAGAGGTTGTGAAAACGATGGAGTGAAGAAACAGAGTTAAAGAAACAGATAAAGCGAGAAACCGGAACACACAAGGGCACACGAGTCAAGGGGTTAAGCAATATTTCCAATCTACTGTACTTGACATGGTACAGAACTATATAAAGGGTACTCAAGGACCGGAGTAGCGATAGGTAATAATCTGAGAGTAGAAAAGACAAGAATAGCCAAAAGAAGTACAAGGGATGAAAGACAATGATAAACATAAGCGGAAGCAGCGGGATGAGCATAAAGCATATGTATGATTGTAAGAATGATGGAGAATGGATCGGCGGGATCATAGAAAGTGTACGGTGAAGGAAATAGTAAGACAGAAGCAAAGCGGAAGTGTATCGGAACCGGAAATGCGGCGGAAGCGGGTTATGTAATGGTAAGCAGGAAACGTCGGCAGTCTGTATATGCCTAGGGCATGACACTCGCGATCTCTTTTGCCAAGGATATTCCAAAGCTTGGTCGGGTGTGGGATGATCAACGCACAGATTTTAGCCCTCGGAGTGTACGCTGAGGATCAAAGGTCATGCTATCGCACTTAAGCATTGGGTTGTCGCTTATAGCTATTCGCACGACAATCGCTGGACTGGAATCAAGAAGAAATGGGACATCTGGAAGGTTCGTAATTTTAATCTGGTTTTTTGTTTCTGCTCACCTTGTTTCCAGTGGGTCGCAGAGCGCTATAACCAGTCTACGCCCGAAAATTTTTGGGCAGAGTTCTATGACCACAAGCGCAACCAACGCATGACATTCACAGCGATTGACAATGAGCTACGCGAACAACGAAAGAAATCAGATCAGCGTATTGTTGAGCAGTGGGGACAGCATGGGACAGAACCCTCTCAGCTGTTTCAAGTGCGAGGAAAGCCGATGGTGCGTTCATCAGCGATAGCCAAACGTATTGCAAAGAATCATATCTAGACATCCTTTACTTCGTAGTATAATCAGAAACTTAATACAGTAGATACTCATATGTTCAAGTTTTCAATGCATCGTTCTTTATCCAAACATGTTTAAGTATTTTATGAGCATTCACAAGTTCTTCCACATAATGGACATGATACTACAGGAGCTCTATCCATGTCAAAGAAACTCTCTCGAGGATTTCGTGGGTCATCGTTCCATGATATCAAATACTTAACGATAGTCATATATGAGAAATCAGTGCTCCATCCACCCCATTCACATATCTTGTGGATTGGCCATCGAAGGTCCACGGAAAGCCACTGGCACCCCCACGACGAAACGAATGTGTCCCATATGGAGATGGGTCAACACCAATATCAAGTAAGTTGTTTCGGAATCCAGCGAGGAACTGGTCAGAGGACTGCAATGTGTAATGAGAAAAGCAAATATATCTCAGCTTTGGGCAACTGTACCATGTGTTTGGAGGAATCAGCAGCATGTCGATCTCTCAAATCCATTTTGTGAAATATGAATCCTTCGTTGATATGGGTTTGATCTACCCATTCAGCATAGGCTCGAACAGGACATAGGTGCTTGAGTTCTTCAGGAAGTTTCTTGAGATAGAACGGTTGTATATCTTGATATCGTAGATCATCAGTACTTGTAGTTTGATGAGAATCGATTTACACGCACGGCCAAACTGATTTGTTTTTCTAAAAGGTAAGGTCACTCGTAAAGTCTCATCGTTGACAACCTTAATGTCATGAGATTGAATCTTCAACACCTCATCAACACGCAGTAAACACACATAGGAAAGTGTGTATGCAAGGTGAAGCGCACGTCGAAAGCGTGGCCCACCCCATTCGTTTGATTGTTTTTCACCACGTCGGCCAGGTGAGTATTTTTTGATCTCCCAATTTTCTGGCTGGTGATTGAAGTCCCACAGTCTTCCGATAAGTTCCTACAAGAAAACTGTTAGTACCTTGTTCGACATATACAATTAGATGAAGATACAGGGGTAATTGCACGAGAACTAGTTGGTTCTTCACCAGATTGAACCTAGAAAATATTCAATGCCAGATAAAATAGTTTACACCTGTGCACTTACTTTACGTCGCCGAAGACTGACCATGTAGCAAGAGACCATCTCTGAAACCGAAGGATTTCCGACCATTTCACCTGTTATTTCACTTACGGTCCATGGAGTTCGTCCTTTACTGAGTATACGTCCAAACCCAAAGGTGGCAGCGGCGCGCATTTTCTGGGCATGGTTGTACCCATTTCGGACCTCATTGGGATCCTTTTCAGTCCCATCCAGTTTCATTGAGTCGCATCTGTGAGTGAAATTTGAGGAATAACTTATACCTCAATGAACTGAAACACATACGAATCCATGATCCAGGCAACAAGCATCTCCGCAGCATCTCTGGGAGGCTTTTCAGTAAAGAGGTCACCTTGTTTTTGAATAAGCCCCTGTTTGATGAGGAAGTCTTCGCATTGGTTCATAAGCCTGGGTAGTGTTCATTAGATAGTCAGGCATATGTTCATTGTAACTGTACCTTTTATACTCTCCATGTGTCCCTTCACTGATCCCCTTGGATGCTTCCTTCAAGACACTTCGCAAACCGGTGGAGTCCATGTCTGTGAGACTCAATGCAACAGGTTTGAAGCTTGGTTCAGGATCAGCCATGGTAATATCTTCGAGAACCACTTCTTTGCCCTCTTCATTGAGGAATCTTTCACCCTGGACCTCGCCATCCACTGCATCAGAATCTGTTCGAACTGCCATTGTTTCTTGTTCACCATCCATATCATCCATGACTGCATCTGAAAAATCAAAACCTTGCTGGCTAAACTCTCGACAACGTTCTTGAAGGCCCGAAAGCGTTGAGTGACATCGCTATTAACTTGTGCAGATAACAGCGAGGGAAGAACTATAGGGCTAGCCATAGTGAACGTGCGGAACAAAGTGGAATATGATTCCGAGACACTATGCTTTGTACTCAGAAGTTCAAAGTACATGTGATAGTAAAGCGTGTTGGCAATTTGAGGCAATGATACGGCAGCAAGTAATAAAGTTACAGCTATGAATGAAACAAGGTTCAAACCCAGCGCAGGATGTTGTTCTTACCATCAAATGCCCATTCAAAGAGAGCAGCGTTGGCAGCATCAGAGTTTAAAGCAAGAGATTCATGATGATTTTCATGCTTGTCATAACCAGAGAACGTTACATAGGTAGTTCACCAAGCTACCTAGACCCAATGTCTACAGTATAGGCGGCAGGTAAGGCAATCCAATGGTCCTTTCTACAAGCAACATCTCCAAGTAATCCGAATTCGGACACCTAGTAGATGTTGCTTGTTAAATCAGAGCAGAGGAAAAGCACCACCTTAGAGACATGTCATATTGGCATTCAAGGTATTGGGTTTGCGGAAAGGCAGGAGCTAGTTTGCGAATGGACTGAGAGTTAAATGGAGAATATGAATACAAGGAACTCACCATGGATCGCCTATTCCCCATGTTGGAAACCTCAGCCTGAATATCCCCCATATCAAGCTTGAGCAAGGCGTAAGTAAAAGGATCCAAAGTGTGAAGACCCCACGACAAGAGTCGTTGCATGCCAGGTGCATCTACAAGGTTATAGTACAACTAACAGAAGTAGCTTCGGCGGCATCAGACCTCGGAACGAAGGTTGCCAGTTCTCCAGCGAACATGTTTTCGTAAATAGAGAGTATTGCCCTGTGAGAATGAATGAGTCAATGTTCTGTCGTCTTCGAGGACTTCTGACAGCAGATATGAAAAGAATACATACCTCGATACCAGCAGGTAATGTTACTGCTCTTCAAAGCCCAGCATTTCAACCACTTCCATCCTCCGAGTCGTGTACACCCAAACCTGGCAAGACCAGTCAGGGTTGCTCTGACTAGAGCTGGCCAAGAATCCTGTTGATTTGACGGGAGTGGATGGAATTGTGCCCCACCCTGCCAGCGGTGAGGACTTGGTGGCAACTGTGAAGACAACCGAAGTCATCGGGTCTGACGTGTCGGCGTGTTTACCTTGGTGAGGGACCAGAGAGCTTGACCCAAGCACGGTTAGGATAGCACTTGTCCTGAGCGAACTTGGAGGCAAGGATGAGCGATACTAAAAATGCCTGACAAGGGCATAACAGCGGGAAACAGGTGATTCTGAGGATGCCATATATTGCACGAGGATTCACCGCTCGACCTGGGAACAAATCGGGCTGTGAACGAGAAAGCCCATACTTCTTCAAGCCATCGGCAGACATGTATTCAAGTTCAATTTGGTTAGCACGGTCGATATCGGCGGTGTCAGTAAGAATACATATTGACATTCAGGGACAGGGGAAGCCTGGATCATCATAGCAGTAAGCATCAGAGAGAGGGTACAATGGAAGAAACACGTACTTCATGCAGTAATTGGAAGAAAGAGAAAGAGTAGGGAAGGTGTTAAAAGCAAAAGGATCCAAAGCGCAAATGTGATGACTTGAACGGAAGTAGATTTGGCGGCATTAAAACTTGGAGTGAAGGTTGCTGATTTTTTGGCGAGCATGTGTACACTTTGTAGGAGGAGATTAGCGGGAGAGACAAACAGAAAAGAGCTTTGCACACCTGAGAGAATACCAGCAAAAACAGACAGATTCGAGATGAACAAGACCGGAGGCAGGCATAATTGCCATTGAAAGCGAACCGCCGGTTCATTCACAATATATGGGATTGAGCATTGTGGGGACCAGTAGGAGAATGATTGAGATATGGCCAGTTTTCCGATGGTATATCCGGGATAGTGGTATTTGCGGCAAACACATCTGTGTGTTTGTCGTTGAAAAATGGCATTTTGTACGAATTTTCACGAGGATACATCGTCCAGTTGTTGCTCGGCTTCAATCTGCATAGTCGACGTCAGTGAGGTAAAGAAGATTTTAGAAAAGGGACAAACCTCACACACTGAAGGCCTGCACCTTCAACGTGTTTAGCAAATCGGTAAGTCCAGCTTGTTTCCACCAATCAATTAGACGCAGTAGTACAGATCGGTCTCGAAAGACGTAGCCGCGGCCCCATTGCTGGGGTTCACATTGTCACAACTGAAAGGCACGATGTCAAGTGGACTGGCCGTGTTTCAGCTAATTCTCTTGTTCCAAGGGGAACCTATGGATAGATGCGGTAACACCAGGTTTGTTACCACAGAAGAAGAGGCCAGCGTGTTTTGTACAAGTTATAAGATTGTGACCACTGGCAACGAGGAGGTGGGCCCGCGACGATGAGCAAAGAAGAGTTCAAATTTTAGGCGCCCGGAAGACGGTTAAGATTGATTTCTCGGTCCGGAGCTCTTTTCGTACCATCGAGGACAAATCTAGGAATGTTTCCACAAATACACTTGAAACAACTGAGGTACTGGGGTCTAGCGGGCAAGAGAGTGGATTTGAAGAGTACATAGACCGAGAAAACTAGAAGCTATCCCGGGAACACGAGATGTGGTAAAAAAAACAGGGGGAATGTACTAAGGACACTATATATAATTATTGCACAAGGATTTCACTATTGGATCTGGGCACTAATCAGACTAAGAACAACGCATGTAGTACTAGACATGCACTGTCAAGGCCTAAAAGTGTATTTCTTCTTTTTGCGGAAAATCTATTGTGGCTGTGGAGCGCAGTATACAATGAAGAATTTGTGCAAGTACTTGAAGATCTGGAAGAGGAGAAATTAGAAGAAGGAATAGGGAGAGAGCCGCAAGGTTTTTGCCTGAACTCTTGTTTAAGATGCTGGGGCCTGGTTGGCAAGAGAGCGGATTGAGAAAGTGAGCGCGTAAATTTACATAATGCCCATAACGCCAGCTTTGACTTGTGAACATAGGGGTTATTTTCCTTGCCTTCTTTGTAAACCAGCAGCACGCACAATGGGAATCACAGGACTTTGGCCAGTGAGTACCACCATTCTTTCAAGTTACTGTTTCAATTGATGTGCTTCTATTGAACAGATTCTTGACCCCTTTTCTGAACGCGTTGATTTTAGCCAGATACTCGGTTCAGTATGGATTTCTCCCGCAGTATCTTAAGACAAGGGCTCTTCATTTGGGCATTGATGCTAGGTAAGAGTTGTTGTCGTTTTGCCCCTCCAGGCTGAGATGCTCATAAATTCCAGTGTTTTATTAGATGGATATAGTGCAGCCACAATTAAATATGGACGTGCTCAGCATCATAGTGCAGTTGATACTGCACTTACACAGCTCTTCACTTTCCTCTGCCAGCTCTCCTGTGCACCTGTTCAGTGCACATTTGTATATGACGGCGATGACCGCCCAGCTGTTAAACGGGGGATAAACGTAATTCGCCGGCAACCACTCCTATACAAAAAATCCAGGGACCTGGTCAACGCTTTCGGCTTTGATGTTCATAATGTATGTACATATATCTCTCTTTCATGTAATGTAATAATAATGGTTGTGCATACTTAGGCTGCAGGTGATGCTGAAGCCGAGCTGGCTGTCATGAATCAACTGGGGATTATTGATGCAATCCTGACGCGAGACAGTGATGTTTTCCCCCTCGGTGCAGTATGTGCCATGAAAGTTGTTTCGTATGTCTTTTTAAGCTCATGGATACTTGGAATATGTACTGACAACTGCACAGTGAGGCATGCAGTAATTCAAAGCTCATCGTTGATATATACTATGCCGACGTAATTGAAAATGCACTTGGGCTCACTCACGGGGGGCTCATTCTGTATTCTTTGTTAGCCGGCAATGACTTTGATGGTGGAGTGAAAGGTTTCGGGTCTGTCACTGCTCTTGCAGTTGCGCAGTGTGGATACGGTAACTCACTTACGACCAAAAATCATTCTGTCATCGAACTGGGCCAGCTGAAGAGGGAAATCAGTGAGGAGGTCAAGTACAACTTGCATGGCAAACTTCGGGGTCGAGAACCTGCTTGCGCGCAAGTGCTTCTAGACTCAAAATTCCCTTCAATGGACTCGCTGAACTGGTTCCTTCATCCACCTACTTCCTGGTCTGACAGGAACCTAGCAAGGGCTGTCGACATAGCCGTTCCGAAGCTTCAGCTTCATAAATTGCAACAGATTGTAGCGTTTTGTATTGCACATATCGGCTGGTCTCCCGAAATGACCCTGCAGAAGTGTCGCAAGAAACTCTGGAAGGGAGTTATCATTCGAGGACTTTGTTCAGTGCGTAGAATCATTAGAACAGTGTTATCTATTACACTAACTTCCTACTTTGCAGCCTTTTACTCTCATATGGGAAAGCTTCAGGCCAACTTGTTTCAGTGGATAAAGAAGTGCTTCCATACACGGATAGGAAGGGTCAACCTTTGTCCAATACAAACATCACCACTATCATAGGTTGCAATCCACCAAACTTGACCGACAAGCAATCTGGTGATCTTGTCCGGGTTACGTTTGATATTACCGACCTCAATGAACTAACGATGCTTGAAATTTCCGAAATTCCCGATGCCTTGAAAAAGTCCCTCAATGTTTGGGTTCCTTTCGCAATTATTGCCGCAGCCACTGGTCAACATCATCTCATCCCAAGCCTTTCTGCTCATGCTCCTCATTGTACGTTCCTTTTTCACCTTAATTCAAACTCATTTAATGGGGCCGCGTTACATTTAGCAAACACGTCAAAAGCGGCGAACAACACATCCAGCAATTTATCTGAGGATGACATTGATATTTCCGAGCCTCACCGGGCCACATCCCTGCCTCTCAAACGGCGATGTGCAGCAGTCGTGGACCTTAACTGGCCTTGATGATGACGTTTTGTAGCTTCTCGAGCTGGGGAAGGTTAATGTGTTGACCAGTACCATACTTTTTTACTTGTTTGATGATGTACAGTATCTGTTGAAATAAAACTCTCGCTAGCTAGGCAGGGTGAAGAGCTTGGACAGGTATCACTGGAGCTACTCAGTAGAAGTAACCTGAACCGTCTGAGCGAGCATATTTTCCCAATTCCAAGTCTGATTCATGAGCAGCCACCTTTGGAACGACACACAATGAATGTATTTTAAAAAGGCATGTCAAGGCGGCATCCAAATTATATAGAGAGCTGGGAAGGTCTTTTTAGTATGACCCTACTGTCTTTTTTTCGGTGCCAGAAGGATTTCCGATATTTTTCTAGCAGTGAAAAAATACAAAAAGACGCTCTAATTGAAGATACAAGACGATCCTCTTTGCCAGGGCCAGCTAGGATAAAAAGACGTTTGTGCTGTAGCAGTTACGCGACCAAATTGACAGTTTGATTGCCGACTAACTCCTTGCGTTGACCAGGAGCTCTTGCGCGGTGTGGACACCGCGCGGCCCATTACAATCCAGTCATTATTGAGTTGCTATAACTTGTGGTGACTCCTTTCCACCCCCGCTCATTCTTCCCTCTGTTCGTCTTCCTTCAAAACCATATCATCCCTAGTAGTGCTACAACCAGCTTACAAGAAGATGGCACCGATACCGTCAACAACTCTTATCATTGCAGGAGAAAAGAGCACAGCGGTGATCTCTAGTACATATCTACAGTAAGCCTAGTACTTTCCCTACTTTCCCTCTTTCCCTTGGCTTTCATTTCTCGTGTTCCTCGTTCTAAATACAGCCGACGCGGTCCTCGTGTCATGTTGGGCGCCTCCCGGGCGAGAGATCAGCGTCGGGCCTGAAGGGCAACGTGATCACGGCGGGGGATGCTGTCATACCGTCGCATCACTGACCTCACTTGACGGTCACATCAGTCACTAGGTTATTCTATTGTCTTTTTTCTAGTCGTAAGCTTTACTTCTCCTCGAACTCGTGCCTTTAGTGTAAGGCTTGAGGTACAGATTCCGAGCCTGTGTATTGCGAAACCCTTCTTTTCAAGCACCTAGCTTCAACTTAAGCCTCAGTAACTCAAGTTATCACAAGCCAGTTACTCTTATTTGGCTGAAGATGTCCTGCTTTTCGTACAGAAAGGGAGCAATACAATGCTTGAAAGTAGTTTCACACATACAAACAACCCTCTACAATGAGAGTCAACAAGGTGTATTCATGAAGTTTGCTGCCACACTAAATATCGTACAGAAAACCACTCCGCAACCATCTTACACTCGAGCAGTGATAAACGACGCTGCAGCTGGGGCATCCGTTCCATACGTCCTGTAAATTACATATTAACAAGAGTCAAATAAAGAGGTTTGTGCTACTTACAAATGGGCGGGGAGAATCATATCTCCACCCTCGCAGATATCGTCCCCAGCGTTACAAAAGACATCCACAATGCTCTGCGAGACACCAGCAACGGCTTGGCCATCGTCAGGGTCACCCTGGAGATACAGGGTCAAGATGTGGCTGGTAAAGTCATTGATTTAGGATCACGTACAAACATGACTATGGCGTTGATACGCGCCGATACGTCAGAAGAGACGAGCTTTGCTGAATTATGAACAAGCTGAGCGCCCTGTGAGTAACCAGATGAGACGATCGCTGCCTTTAGTACCTGTTAGCGTTCTCAGTGGCCTAAAAGCAAGAGTAGCTCACGCTCGGGCAAGAAGTAGCGGCAGTAGTAAGCATTGTAGCCATAGTTGCTGAGCCAGTAGGGTCTCCGCCTAGGTGAGAGTTAGTGACACTTATGTGCCGGCCAAGCGATTACTACCTTCCAAAAAATCCTGCAATGCTGGCTGGATAGTCCACGCCCTGGAATGAGAGCGTTTTCCCATCCGCTGCAAGGGCCGTGGTAAGGTTACCTTCCAAGGGCGGACCAACCTATAAGCACAATTAGTCCATAAAAGTTAAGCAAACTACCCAAGTTTACAGTACTTACGATGGTGCCAATGGGGGCAGGTTCCAAAGTACCTCTGGCAAAAACCACCTAATATAACAATGACTTTTTGAGGAAAAAAAATCGGCAGTGTGTGTACTTACAATCACATCAGCACAGGCCTGGCGCGAATCGAGACTTGGTGCGGAAAACCCAGTGAGGGCGAGGGCCAAGGTAATGAAGAGGGTTTGAAACCAGTCATGATATTGTGTATCCGCTTTGATACGAATTTAGTCCGGCTCCAGTGTGTTGTGGAATGGATGCCCTTTGAGCGCGTCAATGGATCTGTTTTATAGTCCCAAAAAATCCACAGACAAATTTTGCTTCAGGTCTGTCCGGTTATGCGCCAGCCGGGAACTTTTCCACAGCATAGAACAGCAGCCGACACAATTCACTGGTTGGAGCTCCAGTATATGATAAATCTTGAAATAATTTGAGATGAATCGAGAACAGAAGCCAAAGACAGGATGCGTCTGAAGCTTGACTTGTCGAGATAGTATGGAGTACGGATGCTATAACTAATAAAATGTAAGCAGTTCTCATGGTGAATTCAGTATTGAAACTGCACATACCACTGCTCCAATTTGTTAGCCTTTGAAGATAACCTGAAAGCCTGAGGTCACAAAGGCAAGTACACTCAGGTCAATATCCTCAAGAATGGTTATGTACCTCTCTTTCGACATATGCATGTGCCATGAGAGCGAAAAGCGAAAGATGAAAAGCCGCAACGATCACGGGGTACATGTCCATCGTGACTTGGAGATAAACTTGGTACACGCTCCAATTCAACGAAATCAGGATCCAAAACGTTGGATTGGATCCCAGCCAAAGAACTTGCGAAGATCAAAATACCCAAATGATATGGTCTTGCTCCACCCGAGACCATGCCACTACCTCGCGTACCATCTGGAACCACGGGAAGAATGTAGACTTCGGAAGCACAATTGACAGTTCGATTACTGCTGCTTGATCAAAACTAGAGCTAAAGAGCTGAAGAGAGTTGAAGCAGAAGATTCTCACTGAAAAGTATTTTGGTGGTCAACTGAAAGTTGGAAAGTCCGGAAAGTCCATGCAGGTCCAAATAACCCCTGGGTACCGGTCCTTGCTTTACGAGCTCCTAGTCATCGATTCATCCCTACTTAGTAGTAAGTAGAGCAAATGTGAGGCTTCCCATTTGACTTTGATGTAGGGTGCAGTGGTGCGCGCACCTATATATGCATACTACAGATTAAATAAAATTGGATCCGACTAGCACCACTTGCTTTCGTCTTTCCTTCGAGAAACCTCTTCTGCAGCTGGATACAAGCCTCGACAAAATGTAGACGGTATCATTACACTTCATACGACTAACGATTTCTTTCAAGTTCGTAGTGTGGCTGGCTGAAAAACTTTTCTGTTCACTTCATTGAGTACTCGGAGTCGTCCTTTGTTACGCACGGTATCGAATCTCACGCGACCAATCACACCTAGAGTCACCTCTAAAATCAGATACCACTCATCTCACGAAACCGCCCGCTGTGAGATCTGCCTCAACCGAAAATCTCCCCTCATTCCAGAGCTTATGTACAACCAATATCCATCATATATAGCAATGAACGGCAAGCAGCAACCACTGATTTTCAGACTCCCAAGCTTCAAAACAATTCACGTATATGACTCTTCCTTTACCACAATCCGCATGCCACATCTCTCGAGTGAGATCAGTAGAAAGTATAACGTCCGATCTACCTTATCTGGCAAATGCAGTTCGACCGAGCGCAAACACGAAACATTACTTTGTGTTTCATACTCCTTGTCTGGAATCCACCGAGAGGCAATAGTCAAGTTAAAAGTCACCGCGTTAAACGGTTCCTGTGATATGACCTTGAGCACCAAGGAACGCAAATTCGGAACGAGGGGATTGGGGGAAGGGTTCAAATAATTAGGTCGACAAACATGGAGACTCTCGATTAAATCTTCGGAAATAGGGTTATGACTGTTGCTGTAACATCATCCGGTCAGGGTCTTCAATCGTGAGGTCAGTTAACCCACGAAGATCTTTCAACAGATCCACAACAAGTTTGTCCGAAACGGGCAAGCCCTGGAGCACGAGTACTGATAAAGTGCAGCAGGAGCGGACAATAAAATGGGAGACACAGAGGAAAGTGCGCGGTAACGAAATCCTGGAATTTGCAGCATTCTCGTGTGTGTGATCGTCGACCTGGATCACAAGCTCAGTCAGGGAAGGTGCAATCAGGGAATCCATAGCGACCTCTAGTAAGTCTGGTTGATAAGGCCCCAGTGGTCGAGTAACCTCTGGGTGGAACTCAACCTTTAGAGATGTGATAGGGACGACACGAAGTATCACATCGGCAGAACGATACTTGCTTTCGTTGTCATGTCTAACGCCGAGATACTGGATGTTTGGGAACCTGGTCAGAGGCTCGAACATGGCCTCTGGATGAGGGGTAAAAGCGAGGTCGGTGATCCAGCCAAATGGAGGACCACCCACATATGGAAGCGAAGACCGCGTATGGATCGTACGCAAGCTACAAGACCTAAGGATATCCAATTCTAGATTGTTGCTAGCTGAAGCTACGTACACTTGTTTACGGCTAGCATAAGTGTAAGATAAGGCAAGCTACGGCCAGCAGAAGAAGTGGAGTCACTCGTTTATTCCGGTCCGCACGGTGCGGTGGAATAAGCGCAGTGACGTGTGCACTCGAGAGAATTATCTTCTCTCGTTGCTGCACTCATGTTGTAGACCGCTACGGTCTTCATTCCTTTCCTCAGACTTTTGGAGTCTTCTCTCTCATATCTTATGGTTTTGAAGGCCCCACCCACCATTCCCTTTTCTTTTATTATTCCTTTACGCTTGGTGTGCTCGGTCTTATCTTCATGCTTCCTTACAGCTGATGTAGGCCGGCCCGGGTCACCTTGTGTACTGGAATTGGCCAACACTGTTCCAGGCCTTCTGGACTCTGTGCGCGCCAATTCCATTTGCAAACATCCTTCCTTTCCTTCCTTGCTTTTCTTCTTACAAGCTCAGAGCCTATGCGCACCCGCGCCGTATGCTAGTACTTGCCTTATCCTCCGGATTTATGTCCTCGTGGGTCAGTTTCACAGTCTCCAGGCGAGGCAAGACTGCAGCCCTGAGACCTGGGAAGTTCTCGAAACTGAACCTAGTGACATTAAACGTTACATGCTGCCAACGATCAGAATGCTGGAGCAGCTGCTGAAGAAAATAATTATTACTATCCAGTGGAAGCCGGTTGTAATATGTTATGAATAACGTGAGGCAGTGATTTTTCGACCTTTGAAGGAAGATATCCAAACGCGCGCTTGCTTGCGGTGGGTAATTTTCACGACGGAGATGGATATCGAAGCAAGACCACAATTTCGGACAGGAGACCGCAAGTTCACGCCATCGGGCGCAAGTTGCTGCAATAATGAGTGGTGTTACTTTAGCGCACTGTAGATTGTTTTCGACGCATGTAGAGGTGAAAATTTTAGTCACAATTTCATTCGGGAGACGATGAACCAGGGATGAAAGAGACTGAAGACTGAGCTTCCGCTGCTCCAATCGGTCGCACTGTGAGAGGAGAAATAGCATTCTGCTTTGGAGGGCCATCATTTCGGAGGTGTAAGTCTCGATCTCTTTCTCTACGCTGATGATAGCTTCCTTTATTTCCGAGGGATGATGACTACTCGTTGACCTGAACCGTTGGGTGTCATGTCCAGGCGTGGCGGCAGTTCTGGATATGTTGGAATCAATACAGCTCAACTTGTATAGAGTAAAATGTTGAGATCACCTTTTCAGCCACAAAAACGCGTAAACAGACCGTACGTAGTTGTTGTTGCTGGTGGTGATGTGTTGAAAACTAAAATCCTCCGGATTTAATTTTACGGTGTAACGCGAGAACGTGACTTTCGTTTTCGTCGATGGTCCAAATTGAAATTCCAGGCATAGCCCGTTATCTCAACTTTTGGGGGAAAGGAT
>JADNRY010000530.1:0-40527 GCA_015501585.1 Rhodocollybia butyracea | reverse complement strand
AGGCAAAAACAGTTTTCCTGATGTGTCTCGGTCTGAATTGGCATTCGAGTTGTGTTTCCTATACAAGTACTTAGTCTAGAAATGTACAGTGTACCGATAAGGAATCTTAGCCTGGTTTCATTTTCCATGTTAGCCAAGTTGCGAAAGTCTAAAGAGCGTTTCGACAAGCACCAGAGAGTCAAAAACGTGAAGCTCAAACAAATAACAGTTTAAAACATTCATCATGATGTTCAGGGGTTGAAGCCCTGACGTTGTCAGAAACAGAAACTACTAGAAAGCCTTTAAGCAACAAGAGGCCTGCATGTTTCGCATTCTGGTACGTGTTGGATGTAATTTTCAATCTAATACTAGTCGATTGAAAGATCCAAGTCGTAGGTGATGAACGTTTGAACTCCGATTACAGTAAACGAGTCTCCCCAAAAACTCTCAGTTTCAGTACTCGAAATACTCAACCTTTGAGCAGGCTGAGCCCAAGCTGCTCTAAATAGCTCCAGCTTGCACCAATGCACTCCCAAATGCGAGGAGTCAGTAACCCGATTAGCCTGGTTTAAACCAGAGGCATAAAGTAGAAACTGGTTAAACCATTGTAAAGGACTCAAGCTACAGTTAAACCAGGTTAAACCATGGTTGAATGAGTTAAAAATTGAGTTTAAACTGGTTAAACTAAGATAAACTGGGTTTAACCTGGTTTAACCTTGAAGTCATTTGAACCTACATTTTATTACTTGATTAACATACTGTAGTAGTGATGAGTACCCATGAAAAGTTTATGGATTGTAGACAGGTCACGGAGATTTCAGGTTTCCTTTTTAGTCCTCAGAATAGCAGGGGCAAGCCCCTGCACCCCATATATATTCTCAACCCTAACCCTAAACCTAACCCCTAACCCTAACCCCTAACCCTAACCCCTAACTAAGTGCTCCCCAGGTTTGGCATGTCTCAGACAGCTCTCTAATGTTAGGGTTAGCACTTCATGCTAACCCTAACGAGAGCTGCCTTCAACATTGCTTAATATGCCAAAAAGGAAATTAAAAATCTCCGTGAGTTGTCTACAATCCATACACTTCTCATGGTACTCACCACTACTACAGTATCTTAACTAAGAGCTGAAATGTGTATTAATTCTCTGGTTAAACCAGGTTAAACCAGATTTATCCCAGTTTAAACTGGTTAAACGAGGTTTATCTCAGTTTAACCACAGTAAACATAATTTTTAACTCATCTACCCACAGTTTAAACAGGTTTAACCATTAAATTATGGTTTGACTGCTTAACAGTGGTTTAACCAAATTTCTACTTCATGCCTCTAGTTTAAACCAGGCTAGTCTTGTTTTACGAAGAGTGGGACTGTTGGGAGACTGGGTAATAGGGGCCCAACGTCACATTTGTCATTGCATTTAAATGACAAACCACATCCACATCCTACGTTCTAGTCATGTCCAACTACACCCAAACTGCTCTGCACTGCCCAAATACATCTACGCCTGGCGATGGCTCTCGAACTGTCACAATCATCACGGCACCTTCAAGTGAAGACACAACGTGGCTATCCAGCGAGGGAACGCTAAACTCTGCGGCTCCACAAGGAAACCCTGCCAAAAGGTTTTATGGAGAGAAGATGTGTGGATAATGAGGGTGCTGGGAAGAAGTCTTCGAAGAGTACATGGTCCTTTTTGTTTAGTTCTGGGGACAAGCTAATTCTTTTTCTGATTCGACAGTTTGTTGTATCTATCATAAACCCAAGGCTTTCGATGAATCTTCGGATGAAGACGATAGTCCCGACGAGACTTCAGACTCTCCTCTCATCGTGCACATGAGCATGAAATTGGCATCGACACAAACATCGGCGCAAGAAGGCGGTGTTCACCATCACGAGCATAACGGTGCTACCATTGAACATATTGAACATGCAGATTCGTCCAAGAATGCGTATGAGCTGGCGCCGCTGTCCGACAAGGGGAAACTTAAAGCGAGGTGAATGGCCAGATGCTCAAGTGTTTGAACTATTCTTATATAATATGTGCGTGTATTTCTATCCAAATTACTGTGCAACGTTGCCTCTGGATCTGATTGGGAACATAGATACCAATGTAATTCCATAGATGAACTTGAAAGACATACCTTGTACTGGCTAATACCCAATGTTCTTCATCCTTTCATTTCCAAAACCTTCAAAACCTGGGAAAGCTCTCCCCACTGAACGCTTCACTCACAATACAAGGCCAAAGGCAAGGCTTTCATGCTGTTATCATCTCGTTCTCATGGTCTTCTCATATGCTATTATCTCATCCTATTTTCCATAGGCATCAACCGACAATGGCGATCGCAAGATAGATTCAACGTTCAAGCTCTATCTTAGTATCCTACATACGCTGGACCAAACCCCATACGCCCATGAGCAACGTGTACCTGCATCTAGTTCGAGTCTATTGGCCATAAAGTCTGAGGCTCTCGATGCAGTACATTTATAATGTTCTACATCTTACCGACTCCTCTGATATACAACATCTACTTCAAACCTATGTTACTGGACGTACGTACGTACCCATTCTAATCCCAGCAATGCCCTTTCATTTCCGGAGTTTTCCTTTATGTACGGGAAGCCATGCCTTGACCCATGGCTCCCAGTGATAACTATGATCGCTCATTGGATCCCTCGTTAACCTCGCGGGTGTGCGTCTCAGTTACGCCATGTTGGCCCGGTCACAATCAATATGATATGAAAAAGTATGAAGCTGCCGTGAAAAGTGAGTTTACCTATTACTTCATTCCTTAATTCCTGGGCAATGGGTTGAGGCCCATGGCCACTACAGCGTCTCACGTCATAGTGCATGGATGTCGGTCTGGCGAAGGATAGTCCTCGCTAGTGGCTAAGGATAGTATTGATGGGAGAAAAAGGCGTTTGTGGGTTAAGAGTCAAATTAATTATATTGGATCATACTGACAACCCACGCTTTGGGATACGGTGACCACCGCCAACATCACTGTATCAATGTACGGGAGAAAGGAGGGGATTCGTTGGGTTGGTATGGCTGGCTCGAGACTATCATGTAACAACTACTTAACCGTGCAATAACAAGAAATGCACGTACACATTCCTGTGTCTTGGTATGATGGATTCTGAATGGTAGATATGTAGAACGTTCCGAACATTCATGAATTACTTCTATAGTAAGTGACATGGTAGACGTCAGGAAGACAACACTAGCTAAAAAGCTTTTGTGGCGGTAAGCACAAGTAAGTTGTAAAGTTATACAGTTTGACGACTAACTTGATTCATCTACCTAGCCCGGATCCACTTCAACCCGCCCGTTATACTTTCATCAATATGCGTCATTCTTCTCATATCATTGATAAACTCCTGGTTCTCGCTAAACGCAATTCCCTCTTCGTCACGGTTATGCGAGATGAAAACAACCATGTGGAGATCATCTGGGTGTTTGGTCCTATCCAAGTGCATGAGAGTGAAGTAGGGATTGCAGTAGCAGTGTCTGCGCAAGAAACCCAAGAGTTCATGGTGAGTGATTGAAGATGATCAGATACTGGTAGTGCCAGATGTACGCATCACTTACTGGATGTTATTTCTATACTTTTTCCCATAAGACTTGTACCATGGGTTTTGGATTTGTGTGCGCCAGTAGTCCGCTATGCGATGGTTTGCAGTTGGATAAACCTTGGATATATCATCGAATGGGATAGTCCAGCCTAGATAGTACTCTGGCGCTCTGTGCTTACACGGCGTTGTGATTACGCCACGAATCTGAGGGTTTTGCTCTTTGAGAAGATATTTTGTATGAGGACAGACACTGGAAGCAATGATTATGAGTAGACAGATAGAGCAGTTAGCCGGGATACTGACCTTGCTTCCTCGGCTGACATGATTGGTGAGAGTTGAGTGAGAGGGCCCGCGTCTAAACCAATTTTATGATGATCACTGCGTGATCTATGTACGCCACAATTTATGCAGTTAAAGTAATAATTTCTTTCTGGCATCGTAGAAGCCCAAATTGTCAGTCGGTTGTCTCGTTTAAATGCTTTCGGAAGCGTTTAGCCTGGAAAGGGTAGCGCCGAGAAGGAATCTTGGTCGTTGCCTCAGTGGTTTTCGTTTTCCGTGTCTTTCGTTTTTCGTGTCATCCAAGCTGCAAGCAGAGTTTCGACAGTGTATCAGAAATTATTGGACTGAGTAAGACCGTGAAGCTCAGACGATATCTCGATCTCGATATGACTTCAACCTCAACACAAGTTACTTCTGCCTCAAACAGTGCGGACGCGGCAAAGTGCTGTAATCTCAAGTCAAGTTGCTACTACAAATTCCGCAGGAAAACGGCGTGGGCCAATGTATCAGGCATGGTATACTTGAGTCTAGCTGTTTTGGCCTCTCTATCAGAGTCACCATCTATCCTTTATATGTATTGCTCCCAGAACTTAAGTAGTTGGGACTTGGGATGGAGCGTGTTTGTGATGGAAGTCTGCCCCGGAATCGGCCTTAGTTGGGCGATTGACCCGATCTAAACTTACTGAACCTTGTAGGAACAACAATCTTATCACCATTATTCTCAAAGCTAAACTCGAAGGAACAGTACTCGTAGGCATCGACAACGGCGCAGAAATCACGAAGAATTTTATACACTACATAACAGAAGCAGCCGTACCAGCGTAACCGACAGCCTGAGTTATACATCCACATTGATAGAATACACAAACATAACCAGGGAGACAGCCCCTCGCTCAGAAGCCTCCAGGTGGTAAGACAATAACTTGATTCATCTACTTAGCCCGGATCCACTTCAACCCGCCCGCTATGCTTTCGTCAATATGCGTCATCCTTCTCATATCATCAAGGAACTCCTGGTTCTCGCTAAACGCAATACCTCTTCATCGCGGTTGTCCGATATGATAACAACCATGTAGAGATCATCCGGGTATTTGGTCCTATCCAAGTGCATGAGAGTGAAGTAGGGAGTACAGTAGCAGCCTCTGTGGAGTGAAAGCAGATTTCATCATGATAGGATAGAATAGAAATTTCGGTCGATTAGACACTAGTAGCGCCAGATAATGAGATACCCCACTTACTGGATATTATTTCTATACTTTTTCCCATAAGACTTGTACCATGGCTTTTGGATGTGTGTGCGCCAAAATTCCGCTATCCCAATTCTCTTCATTTGGATAAACATTGGGTATATCATCGAATGGGATGGTCCAGCCTAGATAGTACTGGGGCGTTCTGTGTTTACACGGCGCTGTAGTAACGCCGCGAATTTGAGGGTGTTGCTCTTTGGGAAGATATCTGGCGTGAGGGCAGAACACTGGAAGGAGCGATCATGAGCAGAGATAGAGCAGCTAACTGAGATACTGACCTTGTTTCTTCGGCTGACATGATTGGTGAAAGCTGAGTGAAAGCGCCCACATTTAAACCAATTTTGATGATCACGTGAATCATGTACGCCACAATTTATTTTCACCGTTTCGGACTTTATGTTGAGTTGTAATCTCTTTCTAACCTAAGCCAAAGTGTGCTCTGCCGAGAGCCCCAAGCGATGGCTTCTGATGAGTTTTATGTCTTTTCCTGTGTATCATTGTTCTTACTACTGTAAAACTGGTTTCCTTTCAAGGCAAGAAGCACACGGGCATTAGCACCGCTTCAGTCACCAGTGATAAGTGTACCAAGCTATTGACTGCCGCGATCTCTCTTCGCTTCTTATTCAACTTACAATTGTTCTTCGCACTGTAACAAAACTGTGGCAAACTCTAGGCAAACTGCACACGCGTCCTTTCTGGGCTTAGGGTTTGTTTTTTGTTCTTCCTTCATCTTACTAAGATGGCGGCGCCCACAACAAAAGTACAATAAGTACTTGGAACAACGATGTCTCTACCAAGTAACAAGCTTGTAAGGATAAGGCCTTTTTAAATGACATGTGAATTTTTTAAACCAAAATAAAGTTGAGTGACCTACCTCTTCCTACCTCTGTCGACTGTCGACTCTCGTCTAACTCAATGGCCCCCACTATATTCCACTGGCTTATTTCTGCATCTCTCCGAGCTCTCATTACTGGCGCATCCGCTCTAGCATACTCTCCCGTCTTTAATCCTCGGAGAACCGAGGATACCACCTATGCCATCTGGTCTACTGTGCTCAACGCCATAGCAGAGCACACTCGTCCCACTTTCGATCAGAAACAACGACCTTCGCTTCTGGTGGCGCCACAGTATAATATATACATCTCGCGAAAGTCAAACCAGGCCGCGGCCAGAGACGATCCTGACTTCTCTTTCATGACCGAGCCTGATATGGAGGGCAAGATGAATGGCATATTCACTGATTTCGCGGTCCTTAGACCCGATATCGAGGTGCTTGACCAGGATCCACCCACCACTTTCCTTGCATATCTCGAGCGCCTCAGTTATAACTATTATCCTCACCAGAAACTCTGGGTATCCCGTCTCACCGAAGTCGTGATCCTCATCGAGCTAAAGCCACCACCAACCCGTAGACCGAAAGACATCGGAACATACCACAGCAATCTCCGGGAGCTCGTCAGCTCCGCCCAGACGCAGGTACATATTCAGGGTCACTGTTTGATGTGCACCAAGCGTTTCGCCAAACAAAACTCTGTCATCCTCATTGCTGGTGCTGGGGACTGGTGGACTTGTATGCTATATACTCGCCAGGATGCTATTGAGGCTGGTGAATTTCCTTTGACCGATAGCATAGACAAGCTAAGGTCTGAGGAAGAGCGGCTTACTGAGCTTGCACATGATCAGCAGGATGCCATTGACGACGAATTAATTCTACCCAAAGTGATCGCTCGTGCAGATAACTTCCCCGAAAGTGGGCTCGACCAACCCCCGCCTGTGCCTGCAACACCGGCGCAGCTTAAAAATCAAGGCAAACGCAGACCGGCTGAAGCGGCTGGAAAGGTGGAATGCTGTGAGGTATATTGACGACAAGAAACGCAAGGAAGAGTTGGAAAGGTTCAGAAAAGACTGTGTTTATCCTTTCAGCGTCGAGGAGCTGAACGCCTACTCTCGCGTTTACAACAAAAACAACCTGGATTTCATTGCCGACGATAACATTACGGTGGATGATCACAAGCTATCCACTTGGTCCCCACTTCTGCGTCTTGGCACGAAAGCGTCCGATAAGTGAGCTTCAATTTCTTTACTGATTAAACAAATGAAAATAACATATTGCCAGGTATCTTGCCTATATCGAAGAAGTTGTCAAGAGGAATATTTGATGTAGCTACTAGTGGCGAATTAGTATGATAAATTCTTTGCCTCGTATCTTTCTATTTCTCTCTATTTCAAGAAAATCGAACTCCGTTCTGCAATCATGTCGGGGGATAAGTGTCTGAATTTGAGCAAGGTACGTGCCTGGCGAATGCTTCTATCCAAGTTCAAACATTTGAGTTGTACATTGTCGACTATCATATACAATGGTGCGCTCGATTGTCTCGTATGAGTCGTCTGAATATGTTTGTTCCCTGAAGCGAGTAGTCTGGAAAGGGTAGCATCGTGGAGCAATCTTGATCGATAGAGTAAGACTGTGAAGCTCGAACGAAAAAAAGATAGAACACCCTGACAATTGTCAGAACCAGGAGAGTTACTAGAAGCTTTCAGGGGTCCAAGAGGTTGTGTGCGTTTCAAATTCTGGTACGTGTTATGCATGCTATCTGATAGTCTTTTACCTTAATAGAAGGATCTAAACCCTGATGAACACGGACTAGTCCTGCCAAAGTCTTGCAAACGAGTATCCTCCAAAACTCGTGCTCCGCCTCTGAACCCCAAGATACTCCAAACAACTGCAACTAGCACCAAGGCACTCCAAAGCCCGCGCGATAGCGGGGAGGAGAGGCCCCAAAGTCATATGATAAACCACATCCTACATCCATGTCTAACTAGGTCCAGCTATATCCGAACTGCTCTGCGATGCCCAGACACGCCCAGATACATTACGCCTAGCGATGGCTCTCATCACCAAGCGAAGAAGACGGCTCATCCAACAAGGCCAGCACCAGCGGAACACAAAAGGTTCGCAGGTCAACAAGGAAACCCGCCAAAAAGTTCGATGGAGAGAGGATGTTGTGGATAATGAGGGTGCTGTTCGGATGAAGACGATAGTTCCGACGAGAATTCGGGCTTCTCCTCTCATCGTACACATGAGCACGAGGATGAGCATAGGCATCAACGCGAATATCGAGCGCAGGAAGGCGGTGTTCACCATCATGAGCACGACAGTCTGAACATATCGAACATGCAGATTCGTCCAAGACTTCGTAGGAGCTGGCGCTGCCGTCCAAGGGGAAAATTAAAGCGCGTTGAATGGCTGTATGCGACCTATTAGAATATGTGCGTGTGTTTCTAGCCAAATTATTGTGTAGGTTGCCTTTGGATCTGACTGGGAACGTAGATACCGATGTAATTATATAGATGAACTTGAAAGACGTACATTGTGCCAGTAAATCTCCAGCGTTCGTCATCTCCCATCTCCAGTGCCAGTGCCAGTGCCTTTCGAAACCTGGAAAATTTCGTCCCACTCGAGCGTGATGTTGAACATCGAAGCTTGAAGCTTTTTCAAGCACTGTTGGTGCTGCTGTTGAAGGAGAAGATACCCGAGCCAATATAAACGAGGTTTGAGAGCAGAGCAGATAGAACGGGTCGAGTACGTTAAGTACTTGAGTTTGTCGATGTGGGCGGGGAGCAGATTTCGATTATGCCGAGTTATAAAAATGGGCTGAATCCTCGATTTGTTAAGGGGACGAGCAAGCCGTTGACCGCAGAGGAAAAAAAGAACCGGGTAATCGAACGCGTCCAGATCTGTTGACCAGCCAATGTATAAGATAGACAGCATTAGTACACCTCTAAGTGTCGTAGAGAGCAAAAGGACAGTCGACCAAATGGATGTTCATTGTTATGGTTATCACTGTTTGTTCCACGGTCAAACTGTCGAAAAGGATGAGACCACGAGGCCTTGACGCACCAAAACGAGCAAAACAACGCATAGATCTCGCTCCTTCCTATTTGGGTTGCGTGGACGACGAGCAAGGCTCGAGAAAGACCTGCAGGATGGGTCTGAACCGACATAAGCGGCATTTATAATTGTTCCGGTTCCTCATGTGACTTCTTGCTCACTCTTTACACTGTACACCATCGCCAAATAACTGCAAGTCCCATTCCCATTGCCAACAAGAAAAACGAAGCTCTGCAGCACTAGTTAGCCCGCCGCTTTAACAGTGCGGACGATGCGGTGGGACTGTGGTCACGGTCACTATTCTCCTTGGTACTCTTCGTTCGATTGATCTGTAAAATACTCTACGCAAGAACCAGAGACTGTAACACGATGTCTTTGAATTTAGTATCCAGACGCTAGTGCTAAGACAACGATGTCTGCCCCGGAGTTTCTTCTCTAGTGAAGACAGTACGAGATTCACTTATGTACATCATATCGTCCTTTGATTCTTTTCCACTTATGCCACAACTTTTCTAAGCGAGGCAATTGAAGGGCTGTTACCTCAAGTCAAGTTGCTAGTACATATTCCACACAAACATCGCGTGGGCCGATGTATCAGGCATGGTATACTTGATTATCGTACATATTTCCCAGAGAATTGAGCCAAAGGTCATCTACCGCCGCCCAGCTTAGGACAACAGTCTTTCATATTATTTCGAAGATCTGGTCCTCAGTTTCGCTATATTGCATGAAGCCTGTCATCAATCGTTGAGGAATCTCAGCATTTCGCGTATCAGTGACTCACTCCCCGCATCGATAAAGAGTCATAGCTGTTTCTGATCTCTCTATCGGAGTCACTATCTATCCCTTCTATTCCGCTTCCTAAATTGTAGAAACCTTCATAAGCACTTGGGACTTGGGACGGAGCCTGACGGAGCGTTCTTGCGATGGAAATCCGCGCTGGAATCAGTTATGACCCGATCTAAATACATTCCTAGTATGAACTCTGTACGAACGACAACTATTCTTAAAACTAGACTCGAGGTATTAGTAGGCAACAACAACGCCGAAGAAATCACGGAGAATTTCGCTCTATCCATTCAAATACTACTACAACCGTAAACTCGACCCGTACCAGTGTAACCTACATACCTCACAGATCAGATATGCACAAAGTATCCTAGGGATAGACCTGCTTCTTTGCGTCAAATATTGCACCACCTCCCGCAATAGCGTTTTGTATATCTATTTTCGTTTGTGCAGATGGTTCTTTATCTGGGGGAAACTCGATTCAGAAGCCTTTTTCGTTCTGCCCTTGGTCGACGCGAGCATTCGGGACATTGGGATGCTCATTGGCAATGTGAGACTTATATTTAGGCACCCTCCGCATCGGGACGTCAGTTGGGGGTGGGGGTAGGTCCCAGTTGTTAACCTAAATGTACAGAGAACGATGTTTATGAATCTCTGGTGCGCAACAAAACCTAGCTATTTGTACTCACACGAGTGGGTTTTGCCCAGGTAGAACTTGTGACAGCGAGTAGCCCCAAAAGGATGGGAGCGTAGGCAGCGGTAAAGCGCATTTCGATGATGGGATGTGAGAGGTGAGCTCGAAAAAACTGACGTAGAGTCTAGTAGAGATAGATGATTGGAGAACGAAGTTCTAGTGCTTTGCTCTGACCAGCAGAGTGACTGTCCAGAAGTGGGGGGGAATTGAAAAGGATCGACCGACTTTTATACATAATTGATGATATGTTAATCCCTGATTGTTGACAACATGTATATATGCCAGGCGCTGATGCACATGAAACTGCCTCTGAAAATCTTGCTAAAATCAGAGTTCTGATCATCTTGGCGAATTATTCGCGGGCGCCGGGAGTAACCCACGCACGCACGCCTACGCACGCCCCCGAAGACCTGGAAATTGACTGAGATGTGAGAGTGGCGCGAGGCGATGAGTGCAAGGAGGTGCAAGGGCTACTCGATGCAGACTCTATGATTAGACTTCAGTCATCGAAGATCAAACCCGAATAAAGAGTCGTCGATCCCGGGAATTAAAAAGTCTGAAAGCCGCGTCGTGGATGAACTCATCGTTCATAAACATCTCTGAAAGACCATGGTCATATATACTTGAACATCCACCGAGTGCGCTACAACTTTCGACAGCCATGCTTCTCCTTATGTTCCTTCCACCCTGCTCTGTGACAGTCTTTCGAGCAAAAGTAATACTTGCCTCCGCACGCCCCAGCGCACTTTTGCCAGGTTACACCACAGTTCCCGCATGTAAAGCAGCGCATCCATGGGCCCATCTTTTCCGCCCGAAGATCACGACTAAGATCTTCCGGATTCCAATGCCCTCCGGGTAGGTCAAGCTTTAGCGTCCAAACGTCGTTGTACGCTCGTCCGGACACGTGGTTGGCGGGAACATAGTCCGAGTTGTTATACCCTTTCAAAAATTCATTTAGCGGGTAAAGGGAACGAAGGGGTAAACGAATCATGACATCGTACCTCCGTACAGATAGAGCTTGCCGGTATCAGGATCGCTAACGAGGGTAGCCGTTGCTCTGTACGACGGGAAGCCCCGTACTAGAACATGCTGCCATATGTTTGTGTCAGGATTGTACACAAAGGTATCTCCGAAATACGCGTAGGTGTGCAAGCGGCGGGTGTTGTCTAGGCTCAATTCAATCATGGACATGCTCCCGTGATAGCCACCGTACACCACCGCTCTCCCCATCGCGTCAGAAAACGCACAGGCGGTCTCGGTCCTAGACGACGGATAACTCCCTCGAAGGCGTTCGCGCGTCCACTTCTTGTTATCGACGTGGTAGCTCCAAAAATCATCGTAGGTGTAGTCATTCTCGCCTCCGCCAGGTTCCTGATTGAGCGCAGCCTGCGTACGGTTGGCACATCCGTACATGATGTAGATCTTACGCTGTTTAGGAACGGCCCACATAGGACAAAGTGAACGGAGATTGGGCTCGAAAGATTGGGGGTGGTGATCCGATGTTCCACTGAGATGTTCCCATTTGTTTGTTAAAAGATCGAGGGCCATGAAGATGTTTTGACCTATATACACTTGTGTCGGAAGGCAAGGATAACTCGTAGGAATTAAGATACTCACCTAGCGGTATCTTACCATCTTCTCCACTAAATACGTATAACTTGTGGTCAAGGACCGTTGTACTGTAAGAACCCAAGGGGCCGATTGGGGAATAAGGCCACGGTTGTCCCCGCTGAATAGTGGTTCTCAGCAAGGACCACTGTTCCGTAACGAGATCGAAGACGCATAGGGTCAGCGTGCCGACGAAAAGATAAGCCTTGTCCTCCCACACCCGCATTGGTCTGACGGGCGGTACAAAGTCTAAGGTAGCGAGCCTGGGACATCCGGAAGCCGTTTCCAGATATTCGTCTTCAGATCAAGGTACCTACGAATATAAATCAACAGCATATTTGAGAAACGTTGATAGGGTAAATACCAAAAATCTTTGACTCTGCTTTGATGTTCGTCTATTCCATGGCAGACATAGAGACGATTTTTCCACACCCAACACGAATGCTCACATCGACCAATCGGACGAGATATCCCAGTAACAACCTGAAGCTTTTCCCATGTGCCTCTGACCTGAATTTCTGGCAAGTGAGCTTGGTTTTGTCAATGAGATTGGGCTCTGGATGACGAAGACCGTATATTTTGGTTGGATCTATTTCTTTTTGAAGAGCTACGAGTTTCGGATATTTGCCGACAGTAGGTATGGTGCAGTTGACCCATGCTTGTTGGCCATACTGTGTAGCCGAAGATGTATTTCCGATGGCTGAGAGTTTCGTTATACCCACGGAGGAAGGTTTTGATGCGGAACTAGCATAAAGGTGGGTTGGGTGAATTGCTAGGAAGTACGAGGAGAAGGTATTACCTGCCAGTACTCCACTAGTGATATATGATTGTCCTTCCACGATGGCATATCTTCCAAAGCCATTAATCGCTGGCAAACCATCATCTGCATTGCTTCCTGTATCCAATCGATAGTCTGGTACAGAGTCCCGATCAGACGAAGGTGCCCAAAAACATCAGAGTATACGCCCACTTACTTGAACATGATCTCCTAGTTTACTATAACTCTGAGCGATGTTTCCCGCGAGAGCTAGAAGATCGACATATTCCAACCAAGTACCTTCAGGCTTCTCCATACAGTGTTTCCCAATATACAGATACTTAGGATATAGATATTGTGGTGCAGGAAGACAGAGAGGAGTATCGGGCTCGATCCGTTCCAGAATGTAGCCCATAGCTTCTCGATATTTCGAAATCGCAGCATTGTACTTTCCAGCTTTAAAAAGAAAGTTTCCTTCGTCTTTCCGAATTGTAGCGCGCATCGTAGCCAGTGATCGTTGGAATTTTTCATCGTTAGTGGACGTAGATGTGGCATCATTGAGTAACGTCCATAGAGCTTCCGGACTTTGTGGATGTCGATTCTGGAGTTCTTTGAGTAGCACAAGATCCGTTCGCGTTTGAGAGCCCTCTAAAAGAGGAACATTTTCCCAATCACTGGATCCGTAGTCGTTTTTGCCCCTGGACTGTATGGCTTTCAGCTGAGCATCTTGGATTCTCTTTTCGGCCAAGCGCTCTTCTGTCAGCTTGACCATGATAGAAAGGATGAGACTCTCAATGAGAGAGGCCAATAAGGACAGCGTACGTAGCGCCAAGCGAGCATCGAGGCGTCACGTGTAAATCGCTGATGCGGAATCTGATGCGCCACTCCGCGCCGTTGTGATTCCATGCTTCAACTTACGCGCCGCATGGTAGCCATAATGCGCGGTAGATTCCACTACACTGGCGTAGTGGCTAAGCTGTAATTTGTAATTTATTAATCTATCTTCTCTACTAGTAAGTTCTAATAAGTCTACTTGACTACTCTTCAGTCGCCAGTTGTTTTACTTCAGCTTCTCTTCTCCACTGTTCTCCTTTGAACATCACTACGACGGTGCACACACCACTTATTCCCATGATAAAGGCGATAATGGTATACATCCATCCTGTCAAACTTAAGGAACTGGGGCGCAGCACAGCGGAAGAAGACTCACCATCTCCCAAGCCATCCTACGCGCATTAAGTACGTGGAATTGAGTAATACAAAGAAGGATTGTACGCCCCACTCACCTGCATAGGTACTGCGATTTCTTCAAAAATGAATGCCAAAGTACCTCTAAAGAAACTGTTCAGAGCGACTGCTGTTGAGGATCGCCCGACGTTGGAATCTACTATGTATGCCAGTGTGCTCGTATAAACGAAACTAAGGGCCAGGGATGAGCCAAAAAATAAGATTGTAAGTTCGAATAGAGCCCACATGGAGGCGAAACCGCAGGCGAATAGCATGGCACAAACTCCAGCCAGGTTGACGCGTTCTTGAATAACCCAAGCATACCCGAGGACACAGAGAGGAAAAATTACCAATCCATGCACAGTACTTTTCAGACGCATCTATAGATCAACCGGTTGAATTTCGACAGAATAAAGCGATTGACGGGGGTACTACCTCTGGTGTAACACTACCTTCCTTGGATTTTATTGAAGATAGCTGATAATCAGACCATCTTCCGCCCAAAACACTACCAAAAATGGTCCCTACGCCATATGCAACAAGCACGAACCCAATCTTAAGAGGGTTCTGGTACTGGAATGTTAGCATGAAAACCTTCTCAGGGCGAATATCACGCACCAGATGGTAATAGGTATCTAGGGTTCGTGAAGTTGTATACACAAGTACGAACGCAAACGCAAAGTAAAGACCTGTATAGATTATATGTTTATTAGAGCACGTTGTAGAGGCCGAGAGACTTTATGCGCACCAGAAGCAGACAACATGCACAAGTTATATTTACGAGATAAAATGATCGCCATCGGTTTGAATGGATTCACGTCCGTTAATCCAAGCTTGATCTCAGGGACAACCTCAGGCGCTACTACAGGAATTTCTTGCTTCTCGAGATCGTGCTCGTCGTGTGCGGGAGATTCTCTACCGGCTTTCTCTTCTGCGAAAGAATCCTTGCCTTGGACTCTCTTAATCTTGCCTTCATTACATTCTGGTAGGTGAGGCTACGTTCATGACGAAAAGTGTCCGGAAAGAATAGCAAAAAGGACATGAATACAACACCCCCCATGATCGTGAGGAACCAGAATGGGCCACGCCAAGTAAATGCAGTTGTTAACACTCCGCCGAGTATCGAACCAACAGAGGGGCCAAGAAGGGGAGCAATGTAGTATATTCCCATCTGAAAATTGCGTAAAAGTATGAAGCAATTTTTCGAGAGGTACACTCACCTTTGTTCCTCTTTCTACGGGATCATAAATATCGGCTAAGGTGGCAGCACCGATAGACATGACCGCGCTCGAGCTGCGAATAAGATACCAATATTATGAGAACATTTTTGCGAATGAACGTGACAGACCCACCCAGCAGCTTGAAGACATCGAAATCCAATTAATCTATAGTCTTTATAATGAGTTATAAGGACTTGTTATCGAAAGAGGCTTACATTTGGATGTTCTTGCTAGTGGCGACCACCGTAGACCCCACAATATATATAGCCATCGACACGATGTAGACTAACTGTTGGTATGCCTAAGATAATTTCGGCAGGCACTATCGAACAATTCTTACCCTCCTTCCTTTGACTTCACTAATTGAAGACCAAAACTGCGACAGACAAATAAGTGCAATTCGCGGAATTCGAGTCCCGGAAAAGCTTACCAGCGGTACAACGCCTTGCAAGAGGATGAACAACGATAGAGTTAGACTAATTTGCGCGGCAGTAGCTGGCAAGTCAGCTTCCATTTCACCAATGGCAGCTGAATCGTAAATAATGAGATCGGGAGGCCTTGGATTTAATCAGGTATAAATACGGGTCTGTATGTTGGACGATAATCCCGCAATCATGGTTCCAAACGAAACTTGAAGCAGCACGAAATTCTGTATTGTAGGTCAGTACGATAAGGGGGGATTTTGGATTCTCGCGAGGACGCACTTTACGAAAATTCGACCACTTTCTGGGATCGTCCGCGACAGGCATATGTTCAATATCAAACGCTGGTGACTCGTCAACGATAATAGTAGCAGCATCTTCATTCGATTTAGTCCCTAAATCAATATTCGAGTTGGTCGTCGTAGAATCTGTTTGAGCTGGTTTCATGGCGAATTTCGTAAGTCGTAAAAGAATGGAGATACAACCCCGAAACGATAACCCTTTTTATAAGGTCATCATATCGGTTTATAGGCCGAAAAAGAAAGTTGCTTCAAGTCCGTTCGATCGGATTCATCGGGAATTGTTCACGGGCCGATATCCCGTAAACTCGCAAGTCCGAAAACGATGCAGTTGAGCATATGCATGGTGATGATCAGAATACTTGATAAAATGAAGCTTCTTCTGTTTACAATGCAACGAGGGTACTTACTTTTCGTTACCGATGCACGTGTACTTCTTGTTGAGGGTGTGGAAGAGTTTGTTTCCATTTTTAACCTCGCTGAGCAGCGAAGTCACCGTAAATCCACGCCTACTAACGCAACTGGTTGATCACAGTGCCAGCGCTTGTAGGGTCGACTGTTTGGGCTGCTTCCAAAGAATATCGGATTGCTCGGCAGCAGGAACAGCGTCGAGGTATTTGAAGCGGATGCAAAGTCAGACGGCACCGCGTTCGTTTGCTCCTTGATTCTCGCTTCGGAGTCTTGATCTTTTGCGACTTCGGTGAGAGAAGTAGGATACCATCTTCCACAACCTCTGTTGTAAACAATTCTCCGGCAGCACTTGCATTTGTCGTTTACTTCATGTTTAAAAGAATCAACCTACTCAAATGTTAATTAACGTCAAAAGCGTTCGTTTAACGTTATACGCTTACCTCAGGGGAAACGCACCACATTGCTGTAAATCCGCGCTGTTGTTACTCTGTAAAATGGCCAAGGGATGCCATCCCCACGTTGTGCATTACTCTTGATACCTAGGCATTAGCATGTAATAAATCACCATACGCCGCTTGGCACTTGAAGATTTAAGTACTGTGCAGGATTTAAATACTTTGCGGTGAGCCGCGATTCCAGGAATGTTATATCGGTCATCCGTTCCGACCTCATGTCACCAAACCAAACAAATGGATGCTTTGTATACAACGATTCTCCTTCAAGGTGGATTGGCCGGTCAGTTAAATAAAATCGATGAGCGATTGATTATAAAACCATGCGGACGGGTCAACTGAACCTCGTTGCTCGTTTCATTCAAAGTGCTCAGCTGTGGCACTTTCTTGAAGCATGGTTACATCTGGCGACTTTTCGTTTCCAGCAGCTGGATGATTTTTAGGGCCTCTCGTATAATGTCTAACAGCTCCTTCTGCTCCGCGAGCTGAAATATAGTGGTTATAGAGAACATAAGTAGCTTCAACCGAGCGTGGGCTATCGTCTGTAAAGAAGATAAAAGCTCACATCTTCTCCTACCGAGCGCCTTTATCGCGTCATACGAAGGATTCCATTTCCTAGGAGTGAGCGTCACATCTAGTTCCACTCATACCCATACCCCAAGTCTCTACGTCGTACTCCTCGTAAAAACGTAGAGCAGTCTCTTCAGAATTGGAGAAGAATACCTCCTGTGAGTAGAAGAGGGTGGGGATGAGATATAGGCCCGAGGTTATTTGAATCATCCCTCTTCATATAATTTTGACCTTGGGATGGTCCAAATATCCGAACTGGCTGCTGGATATGATATGTGAGTGGCGAGGACCTGGAGCGTTGTACTTGCATCAGCCATCCCTAGAGTCACCACGTTGGCTTCGTCAAATTTGGCTTCATAGTCTGTTAATAAAATAGCTCGTACGCCAATTCTTCGGTAGAACTCGAGTCTAAAGGGAGGGTATACCGCCAAGGGACGTCGATGAGCAGGCCTTTGGATGAGCTGGGAGGAGATGTATGCATTGGAAGAGCATAGGGATCTGTGGTATGCGCTTATTATGAGCTTTTAAAGCAGCATCAGGTGTTTAAGTATCAGATTGGATGTACGAGCTTGGGTTGGAGTATGGGCCGTGGGTAGCTGCCAAGTTAAATTGCTGGCGTGAGTTTGTTGTTGTCTTCTTTCCTTCCCCACCTTTCACTGCCAGGGTCACTCGGAATCGTTGAACGTGGACCCCTCGCACAGTTTCGAAACACCTCTGGAGTCCGTAGAGTTGATTGATAACGGATAGAGAGGTAGCTCAAACAAAGACCGCCATGAATCCGAGATTCCAGAAGTTGATGTCGTCCTAATCAGAGCTGAACCCTCCCCTCCCCCATTCTTCCAGTGTTTCAGTAAGCATCCCAAGAGTTTGCTTTCTCAGGATATTGATAGACCCGCGCCTACACCTCGTAGGCCGATTATGGCTAGTATACCTTGATCCGTGAGTTGCGTATGAAAGAGGGATAGGAATCGAAGGGATTTGCGAGCGTTGCATATTACAAACTGGAATTCCAGGAGATAGGAACGAGGAATACTGGGTTACAAGTAAAGCTAGTAAAGGTTATTTTAACTATGAGATCCGAGATACAGGATACGACAGAACCGATTTTTGGGCGAAGTCCGACGGCAGGATTGCGAGCTAGTCAGCGGTGGTCTGGGCGATATGTTTCCTGTCAGGATGATGTTCGCCAACAAGGGTAACCATTTGTTCGGAAAGTTCCAGTTCTTGCGCCCGACATAGTCAGAATACACCCTAAATGCCTCTTCAGACAGCCTCTTCGGCGGAATAACATGCAAAAGGAACAGGTTGACAGTTGGTAAGACCAGGGTAAGCGCTCAAGTGCCTAAGCGCCCATTCGGCAACCGCGACTGTAACGAGCGGTAACGACAATCACGACGATATTTCTTCCTCGGTTCCAACAGCGAGGATGCAGGTGGAAACTTCGAACCAGACGTTAGTGCGTCCGTTCCATCAGGCAACGCTACGGACAAGCGCATATTTGATCTGGGACAGCGTGTAAACACTCGAAATTCCTTTTTAACGACAATCTGTCTCTGCCGCATTTCTTTTGTGTCTGGCACTGGCACTACAACGTAGTTAAGGTGTCTCGGATCCGCTACTCCAACCTGCAGTCTTTGCCGAGCGCCAGTAACACGTTGCAGGTTCCTCATCCAGTCTCGACCAACGAGATTCATAACTGTTGTTTCCTTCCTTTTTCAATCTTCCTGTATCGGGCATCCTTGAATTCCTTCTCTCCTACTTCGAGGGGAGCTTCGGGCACGACCGCACTGGTCACAACGCTTATGTTGGATATGGTAGATAAGGGTATGGCGCTCACAGGGAACAGCGGTTATAGCAGATACGGTTTCCGGTAAAAAGGTTCGTTTTCTTTCTTAGCTGTTATCTTTGTACTGATTAACTTGATCTATTATCCAGTTCTTTGACCAGAGATTGCTACATCGGTGTTTGGTCTAGTGATGGAAATCCGCAGGTATCGAGGACCCGTACGCCTCGACCTAGTCACCTAGCGTTCTTCACTCTCTGAACAACATTTGGCAGATTTACACCAACTTTCGCTCTCATTCGTGAATTCATGTCGTACTGCTTTTGAACATTCTCGATTACAGATACGGCTTCCAGTGAAAAGGTTCGTTTTCTTTCTTAGCTGTTATCTTTGTACTGATTAACCCGGTCTATTATCCAGTTCTTTGACCAGCAAAATTGCTGGTTGCTACATCGGTGTTGGGAGTAGTGATATATCATTCTGGAAACTCGCAGGGACTTACCGAGGACCCGTACGCCTCGACCTAGCGTTCTCCACTCCCTGAACATTCAGCAGATTAACTCCAACTTTAGCTCTCATTCGTGAATTCACGTCGCATTGCTTTTGAGCCTTCTCGTTTGCCTTTCGATCTCTCCAAATTCGCCAGTAACCTTGTTCCAACTCTTATCCGCCTACTCCATTTATCTCAAGCGGTATTCTTTTGTCTTTTCTTGGTACCTTCCAACATGCTTGATCCGAGCGCTCGGTCGTATCAAGCGCAGCTTCCTCTTACATCGCTATATCCTTCCAGATTGATACTCACGATGTCGTTGGTACGCGATGACGAACGCCTGCTCCATCTCGACGTTCCAACTCATCGCCTATTCGCCGCATCTTCGCGCCACATGTCTGGACTGGAACAATATGATTACAACCCGCTTCTCGATATCCCCTACTTTAGCGCTAATGGTTTTGAAACTTCTCGGTACCACTCGGCCGATAGCAGAGCGGGTCTTATGTCTGCCATGTACAACCATGTACAAGCTCCCCGCGCTGTGTAACGTCCCAACAGCGCTTGTCCTGTTTGAGTTCATACGGTATCACACCAGCTCGTTATTCCAGTACGCACCTGCTCTTTCGAATTGGAGAAACTGCGTCGGCCATTTCAGACTTTGCTCAAATCGACGTCACGGCATTGCGATATCTTCCCGAATTCGATCAAGGACATGGTTTTACTACGTTAGAGACAAAATTCGCAATGTCTAACAAAACCCCTTGTAGGAAAAACGTAAACTTCCACGCTGTCGATCTCTTTCTTCCCCATCCCAAACGCTCTCGCTCAGCTTGCTACCAACGGTACATCCAACACACTATCCCCTCTACCACTTTCCCATCATCCCATCGCTCCGTCGCCTATGCACAACAGCGTCTTTCAAACACGTTTCGGCCCTGATACGCCCCGTGTGCCTCCTCCGTCGACGCCGTGCATGTGCTGCACTCTCCGCCGGCAAAATTCATTGGAACGAGTGAGTTCCGGATGTGCGCGAGTATATGGCAAGAGAAGTACGCGCCGTGGTTAGGAGGCCTGATGAGGCTTAGATGCGTTTGTGTGGCGCAGGGTGGGATGTAGGGAATGATTGATACAGGTGGGATTTGAAGGAGAGGTGCGAGGGGGAGGATGAGCAGGGGGCTGGAAGAGGATAGTGGACGTGTGGTGGGATGGGGATGGGGTTACGTGTCGGATTTGCCTGTCGATATGAGGTTGGATGAGTTTGTAGCCTCATGGAGGCGAGGCTATGCTTACCTATTATCTTATTCACACACTGAAAGCAAAAGACAATTATCATTAAATTGCGCCACCACAGGCCAAAGGAAACTGTCGTCTACTGTCGTCTACTGTAGTTCGGTTTCACTGAATTTCAAATTGAAATAAAAGCTTCTCACCGCATTTGTACTAAAACCTAGCCAAAACCCAGTCTAAAACAGTCTAAAACAGTCTAAAACCCTCGCCAAAAGATGCCAACTTTGCCAAGGGTAAGGAAGGGTAAGGAACTATAGGGAGAATCGTTTTGGCAAGCGAATAAAAATGGTTGTTCAGATATAACCCAGTAAGGATTGTGGCATAGCATGATGTCCCTGCAATTGGTTAGGTTAGGTTTATTGGAAGGAAGGAAGGAAGGAAGTGAATTACTCGGCACGGTCCAAGATCTGAACGCCGGGGCAGCCGAAGCTCCCATGGTGCGGCACAAGCACCATGGTCTTCGGGCTGACTGCCATCAGACAGGGACGAGCTCGCAACTAGCACTAAAACTGCTGCTGTAGATCCCTGCCCAACGACAGCCACCAATTATTTACAGTACAGGCATTGTACATACTTATATACGGTGCTATGTATTTGTTACCTACAGTATGATGTTGCATTAATGATAGTGCATATATTGAGTGCGAACATAGAAGGAGGTTTGAATCATATATTCTCAAATATCCATATTGCAATGACTGAGAAGGGAATTTGATATGGGACCAGATAGCCTACACATGCTGCTTTCTTTTTGTTTATTGTGTGTCCACTGAGTCATACGGTATTGGGGTAAGTTGCATTCTAAGAGTGCATGTTCAGCCTGAGGTGTTTCAACACTTCGCCAATAAGCTAAGCCATGGCTATCTGGTGATGAAACAGATGGAAGTTTGTAGACTGTACTGTACGATTATGACCGTAAGTTCAGCCCTCTGGAGCGTTACGGGCTAAATTTCGGTCACACCCAGTTCAACGCCCAAATTTTTGCATTACGCATTAGTTCAGGCGCTGTAGGCGCCACTAAAATTGCATATTGAAGCACAAAAATAATGTTTTGAAGTTGGAACCCGGTCTATACATAAAGTCTAAAGATCGTTTGACTTCGTCAAGTACTTCCACTTCTGGAAAGTTAACCTCTGCTGGTCAGAGCCTCGCACTAGGCACAACTTAAATCACTGTTCCGTTCAAAACCGTTCTTCTTTTGAGTTCACCTCTCGCATACTTCGTCATCCTCAAAGTTTCGTCGTCAACCAGATGCTCTTTACTGTTCCCTACGCTTCCTTTCTCCTTGTTGCCTCTCTCAGTTGCATATGGGCAACGCCTATTGCTGTAAGTCACAGACTGGTTTTAATTCCGATGCACAGGGACCTAATCTCGATATAGGTTGATCGCAATACCCTACAACGGCGTTCCAGGTCTGACTTGGGCCTGAGAACGACGGAAACTGGCCCTCTTGAGGCTCGGGATCGCAGAGTCAGTCATCTGAAGGCTGAGGAATTCAGAATAGGGCATCCAGTTGAAAGTGCAGCGAAGAAAGGAGCTCTGAGTCTCCGAGGGTGCCCCAAAAGATCTCACATTTTAGCTTTACGCTGTCGATACCGGTAGTAGTAAACCCGAGCGTGAAGGAAGGTTCACCTAAAATGATCGAAGAGGTGGAAAAGGCGAGAAAAAAAGCGAGGAAAAGAGCAAAGGACTTCGTAGAGCGTGTTTGCCCCGACTTTTCGGTCGATTTCCCGGAGAAACCTGAGGCTAAAGTGCAACGGTTCGGGTTCCAGCCACAACAGAACATCCCATTCACTTTCTCGATGAATGGAAAGACATATCTGGCTAGGCTTGGAAGTGCGGGGACAGGGGAGGGCGATGAATTGTGGAAGGATGGAACAAAGATTTATCCCAAGGTTTAGTGTTGTAACAGCCCATACCGATTCTACTAAGGACTCGATGTATCTTGTTTACTTTGAAGTGCGGTCTCTACTTTCAATGACTTCCCATCGCCACTTGGATTAGTGCTGGGTTAGGATATAGGATGAACGGGGGATGCTGGTAATTGTCGGCAAAGGTCTGGGGAGATGATGTTATAAAGAAGTGGACGGGAACTTCACTTTAGGTAGGCGGTTGCAGAGGCGGATGGCAGCCGTAATTGTGCACAGTGCGCGGTATATACATAGTGGCTTTTGATGGACTTTCGATTCAGTTATCTATCTATCTCTAAGCTCTAATAATTCTACATGATATACATATACAGACTACTAGTTTGCAGACGCCAGCTGTTTTTCTTCAGCTTCTTTTCTCCACTGTTCTCCTTTGAACATCACTACGGCGGTGCACAAACCACTTATTCCCATGATAAAGGCAATAATGGTATACATCCATCCTGTCAAACTTAATGAACTGAGGCGCAATGCACATAAAAAAGGCCCACCATCTCCCAAGCCATCCTACATGCATTATACGTAATTGAATACTACAAAGAAGTATTGTAGGCCCCACTCACCTGCATAGGCACTGCAACTTCTTCAAAAATGAATGCCAGAGTACCTTTAAAGAAGCTGTTTAAAGCGAACGCTGTTGAGGATCGTCCGACGTTAGAATCTACCATGTATGCCAGTATGCTGGTATACACGAAACTAAGGGCTAGGCATGAGCAGAAAATGAGTTTGTTGCAATAGTAAGACCTACATGGAGGTGAAACCGCATGCGAATAACATGGCACAAACTCCCGCCACATTGACGCGTTCCTGAATAACCCAGGCGTACCCAACAACACAGAGGGGAAAAATTACTAGCCCATGTACGGTACTTTTCAGACGCATCTATAAATCAGCCGCTTGAATTTCGACAGAATAAGGTGATCAACGGGGGTACTACCTCTGGTGTAACACTACCTCCTTTGGATGTTATTGCAGATAGTTGATAATCAGACCATCTTCCGCCCAAAACACTACCAAAAATGGTCCCTACGCCATATGCAACAAGTACAAATCCAATCTTAAGAGGATTCTGGTACTTTAATGTTAGCATGAGGACGACTTCAGGGTGAATATCACGCACCAGATGGTAGTGGTTATCTAGGGATCGAGAAGTTGTATACACAAGCACAAATGCAAATGCATAGTAAAGTCCTGTAAAGTATACGTTGATTAGAGTCAGTTTGTAGAGGCCTAGAGACTTAAGTTATGCATACCGGAAGCAGACAACATGAAAAAGTTATATTTACGGGATAGAACGACTGCCATTGGTTTGAGTGGGTTCACGTCCGTTAATCCAAGCTTGATATCAGGGACAACGGTGGGCGCTACTATAGGACTTTCATGCTTCTCGAGATCGTTCTCATCGTGGGCGGGGGGTACTCTGCCAGCCTTCTCTTCTGCAAAAGAATCCTTTGCCTTGGACTCTCTTAATCTTGCCTTCAATACATTCTGGTAAGTGAGGCTACGTTCATGACGAAAAGTTTCTCGAAAAAATAGTAAGAAAGACATGAATACAACACCCCCATGATTGTGAGGAACCAGAATGGGCCACGCCAAGTAAATGCAGTTGTTAGCCCCCGCCGAGTATCGAACCAATAGAAGGGCCCAGAAGGGGAGCAATGTAATATATTCCCATCTGAAAATTGCATAAAAGTATGAAGCAACTTTTCAAGAGATACACCCACTTTCGTTCCTCTTTCTACGGGATCATAAATGTCGGCCAATGTGGCAGCACCGATAGACATGACCGCGCTTGAACTGCCAGTGAAATGTCAATATTATGAGAATAGTTTTGCGAATGGACGCAGACCCACCCAGCAGCTTGAAGACATCGAAATCCAATTAATCTATAGTCTTGATAATGAGTTACAGGGACTTGAACATCAAAAAGGAGGCTTACATTTGGATGTTCTTGCTAGTGGCAACCACCGTAGACCCTACAATATATATAGCCATCGACACAATGTAGACAAACTGTTGAACATCAGATAGTTTTGGCAGGAACCGTCAGACACTCGATCTTACCCTCCTTCCTTTGACTTCACTAATCGCAGACCAAAACTATGAAAGATAAATACGCGCAATTTGCGAAATGCGAAATGCAGAAGCTTACTAGTGGTACACCGCCTTGCAAAAGGACGAATAACGATAGACTGAGACTGATTTGCGCGGCAGTAGCTGGTAATTCGGCTTCCATTTGACCAACGGCAGCTGAATCGTCAATACTTAATGAGATTATGCCTCGGATTGAATCAGGTATAAATACGGGTTTGTATGGTGGCCGCCAATCCAGCAATCATGGTTCCAAACGAGATTTGAAATAGCACGAAGTTCTGTACCATGGATTAGCATGAGAAGGAGGATTCATCCCGTTTGCTCGCGAGGACGCACTTTACGAAAATTCGACCACTTTCTGGGATCGTCCGCGACGGGCATATGTTCAATATCAATCGCTGGTGACTCGTGAACGATGATAGTAGCAGCATCTTCACTCGATTTAGTTTCTAGGTCCATATTCGAGCTGGTCGTCGCAGAGTCTGCTTTGGCTGGTTCCATGATGAATTTCGCAAGTTGTTAATTAGTAAAGAATGGAGATACACACCCGAAAAAACCTATTTATAAACTCAGTTTATAAAGCTCGTGCGACCGAAAATATATTTGTGAGCATGGGCCGACATCCCGTTGACATAATGCAACTATTTTTGTTACCGTGTGCTTTGAAGTGTAAGTATGAAGAATGCAGGCTGTCGTTTAAAACACTGAGTATCACACGTATTGACAAGACCGGGTGTAATTTTCCAAACACGATTGTCAGATGCTGCGAGCCACTATGTACCTCTGTAAAATGGCCAAGGGGTGCCATCCCCATGTACAAAAGGAAGCGGTGGTGGAACAGGAGTAGGCGCCCAAGCTTAAGCGCTAAGCGCCCATTTGAAAACTTTGTGACTGTGATCTGTATCACAAATCCCAATGAAATTCTTCCTCAGGCAGTGGAAACTCTATAGTACCGGACAACGTTCAGGACAAGTACATATTGGATCGGGCACAGCACAATCTCTTTTTAACGACAACCTGTCTCGCAACTCTGCTATACTTCTTCTACGTCCATCATCGCCAATACATGTGTCAGATGCCGTGGTGACCAAGCACGGCATCAACGTCCAGCGGAGCGGGAAGCGGAAAGCTGTGCTGCGCTTTTCGTTCCCGCTCACAGTCACCGACTCGTCGCCGCAGCCAGTGCACACAAAACAGACCCTCGGTCTGACTCTCTGTTATTTTATTCTGGCATAATTATCCTACAATGGCTATCAGTAATGATCCACCTCCTGCTCATAACGCCCCACCGGGTCATCTGAACAATTTCCCTATGCCTGGCGAGAATCCATCATCGCAGCAGCGTCCACCCGGCTCTACTGCCACGCCTTCATCTTCATCGGCTCCCGGGTCCTCGTCAAACCCTGGTGTCGATTCCTCGACATTTCGACAATCGGGGTCTGCCAATGCAGGTTCGACTCCAGGTTCGGCTCCATCAGGAGGATCGCCAACTCCGGCTACCCGCGCGGGGTCTGGGCTTGCTCACGCTGGAAATCCTGGTGGTACGGCGGTGCTCCCAGGTAACACGAATACGAGCAACCCATTCATGGTCTCCCAAGGGCTGACTTTTAGCACGCGGGAGGACATGGAAGCACATATAGCCGCTTGTATCGAAGCTGGAATCCGAGGTGCTTCATCCGTGTCCTCTTCTACACCTGTGAAGGGTGACAAGATCGTAGTGCCGGCTATTGAGATTGGATACGTCGGCGACAGATTTGATACAGGTGAGCTGTCTTTCCCCTTTATCTCCTGTTTGGGCGCTCTGGCCCTTTAAGGGAGCATCCGGGCTCCTTCGGTACTTGGAATATTGCTTCCACGGTTTTCTTTTGGGGACATCCTGGTTCCTTCGGTTTTTTTTTTTTTTTTTGGAACATACGGGTTCCTTCAGTCTCGTTCCCTCTGCGCTCAGAACACCCGGGTTCTGCCTGTTTGCCTTGTCTGGAGCTGCTTGCTCATCATACCTTCTCTTCAGGTATTCCGGAGAAGGTCAGAAAGCTCGTTCTGAAGTATGATTATGTTCCGCTGCCGCTTCTGTTGCTGGCCAATCGCCGTCAGTCCAACCACTCCACCGCGTTTGCCTTTGATGCCACCACTGGCGCCTTGACTTCATCAGAGGCTCCTGCTGACAGGACTGGGGAATTCGCTCTTGCTCCTCATGATTGGCAGGGATGTCTGGAGTTGCTAGTCAAGGCGGTTGTGGAGATACAGGGACCTGTGGTTGGGGCCAGATGGGAGGTGCATGCCGGAAACTGTGTGAACATTGGTCGGAGCGTGGACTGGAAACTGGCCATGCGCTACGATGCAGATTTCCGTCACGCCGTATCAGTGGATCACCGCATCGACGTTGGTGTTTATGACCAAGCTCGATTGGATCTTGTCCGTACAAGAGTTGCTATGGAGGACTCCCTATCATCCAAGCCAGTGGCTTCCAGTGCTGGGCCGGGTCGCACATCCAACAGCCGTGGAAAGTCAGGACAGCGGCCATCTCCATACCCGAAATCCAATCTCCCGTGCTTTCGTTGCGGAGCAGCCGGTTGTCGCCCAATCAGCTGCTCCGCCGAAAAGACAATCGCTGGTCGCTCCTGTGCGCGACTCACCAACGACTCACGGTACCCCAACAGCCTTGTCAATGCCGCCGGTCAAAACTACTGTTTCAACTACGCCCGGTCGTCCTCGTGCGCACGGGGTTCTGACTGCCCAAATGTGCACGAGTGCTCTTTATGCGGAGCAGGTGGTCACGGCGCAGCTTCCTGTACACACCTCAAATGATCATATGCGGGACCCGCGTCGGGTGGCTACTCCTATTGACGCAGTGAAGCTGAGGGCCACTCTGGAGTCCTTTGGTATTTTAGATGACTGGCAGCACATCTTGGATGGTGTGGTCAACGGTTTTGATGTCGGCGTGAGAGGTCCCCTCTCACGCACCTATTTATTTCGAAAATCATCGTTCTTCTCAGCTCGATCCCACTTTCATTTCCTCATATATTGCACAGGAGGAGGCGGCTGGCCGCTACTCTCGTGCTTACTCCCCGGCGGAACTAGAGTCTATCATCGGACCTTTTCGCACTTCTCCGTTTGGCCTGGTCCCAAAACCAGGCTCCGATTCGTTTCGCCTGGTGCAGGATATGTCCTACCCTCGAAACTCCGATATCCCTTCTGTAAACAGCGGTATCGATGTGGACAGTTTCCCCACCGAGTGGGGGACCTTTGCGGATACCTCTGCACTCATACTATCACTGCCCGATGGTTGCGAGGCAGCGACTTTCGATATCAAGGCAGCGTACCGGATTACTCCTACCCGGCCGGACCAGCAACATGCCCTGTGTTTATGGTGGGGAGGGAAAGTCAGGCTCGATTTTGCCGTTTGCTTCGGGATAGCATCAAGCGCTGGTGTGTTCGGGTCGTTAGCGGATATGCTTGTGGCCATCTACAAGAGGTGGGGTATCCGTGGTCTATTAAAATGGGTCGACGACTTCTTTGCAATCCGCTTTCCTGGTCAGTCTTGGACCGAGGACGAGTTCATTGCCTTGACCGCTGCCTTTGGGGTGCCTTGGAGTGTGGAGAAGACACGGAGATTCTCCACTTCCCAGCAGTACATTGGTTTTATCTGGGACTTGGCTCGTCGTGTTGTCTCCTTGCCGGAAAAGAAGCTACAAGGGTGAAACAGCTGGTGCGGGACTGGCAGGTTCCAGATGCATCGTTCTCAGCTCAGTCGGCACTGTCGCTCCAGGGGAAACTGATTCATGTTTCCTGTATTTACCCGCTGATCAGGCCATTCATTCGCTCTGCTGGTGGGCATTTTTGGAGCCCATGTTGTGTCCTGTTCTAACTTGTTGTAGGTCGGTTTGCTCAGGATTTCTTATCGCGCCGGGCCCACTTAAGAGTGCCACGTGGGCTTTCAAAGGATCTCTCTTGGATCCAATGGCTGCTCGACACCCTCCCCAACGAGATGCCATTAGCACCTCCCACACCTATCGATCTTGGCTGCTGGGGGGACGCAAGTTCCTCCTATGGGGTTGCAATTGTGGTAGGAGAGTATTGGGCAGCATGGCGTTGGGCTCCTGGTTTCCGGGTTGGGCCGGGGCTGCGGTTCAACATTGGTTGGGCAGAGGCTGTAGCAGTCGAGTTGATTCTACGAGCGATTGTCTCTCTGGCCTTGCTTCGGTCCCACCCCAAATGGTCAACGTTCCGCTTACGCTCCGACAACACTGGAGTAGTTGGCAGCTTAAGGAAGGGCCGCTCAAGGAGCGAGGAAGGAAATCGGGTTTTAAAGCACGTCTATTCCCTTCTGGCGCGGAACGAGCTACTGGTCGCTCCAGAGTATGTTGCTTCCGCCGAAAATATTTCCGACCCTCTTTCCCGTGGGGATATAACGGGTTTTCTGCAGAGGTTCCCTTCAGTTTGCTTGCACCTCCCTCTCGATCTCCCACCTCATTTGCAAGACTGGCTGGTGCCAGTATTGTAGTGCTACCGGCAGCACGAGCAACCCGTATTATGCCAGCGGCTGATGATTCTGCAGTACGGGTTATTGAGACTATTGGTCGTCTGGATCCACGTCCTTCCCCGCTTCGCCCAAACTGTGCTGCAGCTGATCGGATGTTCAAATGGCGTGGTGTTCACCTCGCTCCTTCCCCGGTTTTGGATAATCCTCTCCTCCGCTACTTGCTGGACATTGCAACCAGGGAGTCGTTGAGTGATACAACAGGCGTTGGTTCCGCCCTTCGAAAGCTCCATATCTTCTATGATATCTTCTCAGTCCCACAATCAGATTGGCTGCCGGCCTCACCAGCACTCTTGCACTCATTTGCCTTGTGGGCAGCAGCGGACCCGGACCCGCTTGACCCTGGCTTCCCATCCCTTATACCATGGGAGACAGTGGCGGCAGAAACAGTGGGTAAATACTTATCGGGCATAAGGGCCTGGCATTTAGCGCAGGGCTGGCCTCCCCCGTTATCTGACTCAGATGCTGAGAGGATTCGATTTTCCTTGAGGGGCCTGGCAAAGATGCAGAAGTCCCGGCGCTCGAGGCCTCCAAGGCCTCCGATCACTATTGCCATGATGCGAGCCCTCCGGCTGTCACTGGATCTGTCGAACTCCTTTGATGCTTGTGTCTGGGCAGCTTGCTGTTGTGCTTTCTGGGGTCTCATGCGTTTCGGTGAGGTCACTGTCCGCTCGCGTGCTGCTTTCTCCCCTGCTGATCATTTAACACGATCAAATGCACATGCCCTAACAGACTCTTATGGAAAGGCATATCTTAGGCTGGACCTGCCCCGCGCCAAAACAGCTGATCCGGGTAAAGGCCAGTCAGTTTATTTGTCTACAGGTGGAGACACTTGCCCCAAGGAAGCTCTGGACAACCTTTTGCAGGTTTGCCCGGCTAGGGCTAACAGCCCTTTATTCTCCTGGCGGGACAGGTTTGGGGCAATTCGACCTTTGACTAGGGATGCGGCACTGGCGAGAGTTAATGGTATTCTCGGTTCCCTTGGATGGGGAAATTCATTTGGGCACTCCTTTCGCATTGGAGGCGCGGCGTACCTGTTGGGTCAAGGTGTGAGTCCTGAGGTTGTGCGTATTGCCGGTCGTTGGAAGTCTCTGGCCTATGAGCTTTATATTCGTGCCTTCGAGGATGTTATATCAGCCCACTTGGCCGGTGTTGCCCGTTGACGGCCTCTTGTGCTCGGTTGGGCTTTGCGTCGCGTTTGCTAGCAGGTTGGTCACAAGCGGCTCCTGGTTGGGTGTGCTACCAAACCACTCCGCGGTCCGCGTTAGCGCCTAAGCCCAACTTCCAAGCTCCTTCATCTCTCACACTGCTGCAAGACGACGCTGGAATGTGTCAGATGCCGTGGTGACCAAGCACGGCATCAACGTCCAGCGGAGCGGGAAGCGGAAAGCTGTGCTGCGCTTTTCGTTCCCGCTCACAGTCACCGACTCGTCGCCGCAGCCAGTGCACACAAAACAGACCCTCGGTCTGACTCTCTGTTTCTCCCATCCTCTCCCATCCCCTCTTACACCAGTTTCTTATACTCAGGCCTGCTCACTCCTAGTAACTTTGGAATACACGATCTCATATACACGTTACTCATTCCTGATAATTACCTTAAATACAAGAATTGCTTTGTCCTTATATCAGTGTTCTGCACGGTGACTGAGACATGGAGCTAGCGGTGTGGTTGGGTGTGCTACCAAACCACTCCGCGGTCCGCGTTAGCGCCTAAGCCCAACTTCCAAGCTCCTTCATCTCTCACACTGCTGCAAGACGACGCTGGAGACCCGTAAAACTAGCGGATCACATGATTTATTCCCCACGTTCCGGCGGGCCGTTTGTTCAACCTAGAGAGCTTTGCCGTATCAGCGGTCTTGTCGCATCACTTAGGCGCGTCGAATACGATATCCCCGACTCTGACCGAAGGGAAGGGAGGGTCTTGTAGGTGTCAAATGAGTGTTGGATTCTTCCAAAAACCGCCAGATTGGGTATTTCTTTCCCACCTGATCTTCAGCCGCCATGCCGTTTGTTTCATGTCGAGCCGCTATGCCGGGTAGTCTGTTTTTTCAATGATTTCTATGGTCATATGACTAGTTTTTTTGGGGCTCATGCTTAATTAGGCTATACCGGTGCATATGACCTACCGGCATGGCAATTCTTTTTGTTCCTCTCCAATCCTCTCCGCTCTTTTGAGCTTGTTTACACATAACCTGTAGCCCGGCAAGCGGCAAAGACCCCTACCTCAGCACAAATGTGACATACAACATAGAAGGGAGTGATAAATGGTAGCCGTGACTAGTAGTAATAAATTACGAGAAGGAAAAAAGTCCAATATAATAACACCAAAAGAGAAAATTCCTCAACTAACCCCATGCATCGCACTATACTGTAGTAACTCAGACTTAGGTAGTGTACCAAATTAAAGGGAGCATGAATGCTCCAAGCTTCTTTGATGCATTCATAATAAACCATGCAAGTGATGGTGCCGGACACAAAAATAATCTTGGTTGCCAAGGCCTCAATGATATACTCCGAGTTGTTGGTGCTTAAATTGTCACTTGATGCACAACCTAATATTTCAACAGATAGCGCCTGCCGCGAGAGATAGCCAGTGCTGAATAGCTTACAAGCTTCTGCGTTTAGGTGCTGCGAGTTCGTGGATGCCAAAAGTGTCAGCAGATTAAAGGCATAAAGGAACAATTGTGTACACACATATACCCCAAAATGACAAGCGTAACATCTGTGGGCGGACGGCTGCCACTGCACAAATGAGTGTAAGCAATCACATCAGGTTGGTCAGGGAAGTCAGAACAAGAAACATCTTGAAATATATTCAGGCAAAGAGACTCACAATCCATAATCAATAGTAGCCCACCTCCTGGCATAGGCAGGTAACTTAGCAACATATTTAACATCTGGAACACAAGCAAAGTCATTGACGGCACATAACATGGTGCCCAAGCACAATTGTGGCCCAATTAACCAAGTCACTTCTGAGAATGATATTGACATCAGGAGGTCCTTCATACTAGTAGTATGTCATAGATTCAACATAGATTCAACCACCAGAGTAAAGCTTAGTTTCAAGCGACAAGTACACAGGTAACCCCTGCAGGCAAACGGTGTCCATGGCGATGAAAGAACCAATAAGAGACTATTGAGCGATCTGAAGATCTCGGAAGAAGGAGAGCAATGAATATGTTGTATTAGTAGTGCAGAACTACAGCGCGAATTCTTGTATGGGCGAGAATGAGGGCAGTCCTCAGGATACTTAGTACCTTTTTTCCAAGTTCTCTGGCAGTCTGCCATACTGCTGCCATACAGGCCCGATATATTCAATTGTAACCTACTACCATCTATCAAGTTATGGTTACATTCCTACTGTATATGCCAGAGGCACACAATTTGAATTACTGGAGCAGTCTACACCGAAACTGAGCGATGGCATCTAGTATGGCCTCATGTGAAATATTTGATCATGCACCAATTTCTAATATCTTTGCGATTTCAAAATTTTTTCACAGCAGTAAAAACCTCGAGAGTCTACCTGATGGTAGCGGGAAAAATTCATTATATTAAGAGCCTCTGGCCTTTATAATATACCATGCTATTGATTTCTGAACTCTACAAGCCCAGGTTACTATGTAGTGAAGCAATAGAGCTCAGGACACAGATATAATAATCATCTACTTGCTATTAGTAAGTATTAGCTTGTATGATTTTTTATTGTTATAACAAGACAGGTTTAAAATTATCATATTGTAATCATTAATCCCGCAGGCGCGTAAACTTCGGGCCTGCCTCCGCTTCCCTCCCCTCCCCTTCGGGGGGGTCCCCCAAGCTGGGAAGTCGTCGGCAGGCACGCTAAAGCCTCGTTTACGCTGTCAAAATATCCCCAACCCTAACCTCTAACTTTCGCGCTGCGCGCGAGCCGCCTGTGGCGGCGCAAACCCCTAACCCTAACCTAACCTAACCTAACCTAATAAAAAAGAAAAAGAATAACAAAATGTTACCAGTAAGGATTGAACTACCAACCCGCTGATTACACCGTCGTGATCCCGTTGACACCCGTTGACAGCGGCAGAACCACTCTGCCATACACACATGAGAATCCCCGATGGGCATTTAATTATGTGGCACCTGTCATTATGTACACTTGATAATAGCAAGAAATAATTGTAAAATCTCTAGACTTGTTATAACAAGTTAATAATTATTAAAAGCGTGTTGGATAATGAGCAATAGCAGGCATGGAATTCTGTAAAAACTGAACCTAGTCTCAAACTTAGTACTTGGTACTTACTACAATTATCCCTTGAGAAGGCTGCCAAGCAGCCTCAAAAATTAATACATGCTGGGATTAGTTGCTGTCATAAACTTCATGAAATTGGGCTGCAATAATTAATTCACAACAAAGAATCTTGAAAACCAATTGAAAACATCAAGTTTTTATCTAGCGTGTATCTATTGTGATAACCAGCTCCCCACCCCTGTAGCCTGCTCCTTCCAGGACATGGGAGATGTAAGACAACAGCCTGAGATACTGAGATAACAGCAATCTCTTAGTTGTAGTGGAACAAACTAGATATATTCTGTAGGACAACATCAATCTCTAGAACAAGTAGTCAAAGCATGACATATGATACTGGATTCGGAGTAACGCTAGCAGGAGATGGTGAAAGGACTGCAGAGTCCAGACATCAGGAACCGGGTCACTAAGCCAGGCGAGTCCGGAATGCATCTGGGAGTCTATCCGCCTATCTCTCCTACACAACAGGGTTCAGTATAACAACAACAACCATCGGACACTGTGCATACCTGCCTATTGCTCAGGCCCTATCTGGTTCAAATCAGTGTGCCCAAACCTAGAAACACAGGACACTTTCACTTGTCTGGTTACCTTGTCACATCTCCTGGCAATCGAACACCAAGTCAAATACCTTTGTTATTACAGGTCCTACATTCCAAGGCAATGGAGACTATGCCGCTTCTGGAATCTGCCATCTGAATGTGGAGGACAAGAGTCATACCTTTTTGTTGCGCACAGCTAATTCAACTTATTGCCCATAAGCTACAATCCCTGCCAAATAATAGCAACTACCAGAAATTCTATTCAGGGAGTGACTGTAACCATTAGTTAGCAAAAGTATATTACCTTTCACACTTGTCAATAAGTACAGGCGCCCTCGTATATACCTATACCTATAACGTGCCTGCCTTAGATGTTGTGAGTTCTTAGAAACCAGCCTCTGAACACAACAACAGCGAGGGCTGGTAGTCGGGGATTGCTGCGCAGCAGCATTAAGGATATAAGTAGTATACACTAGCAAAAATGCTTCAGATAGGCTTCAAAGCATCTCGTGGACATAAATTTACAAGCAAATGAGCTTCCTGTGCCCTAATTATGTCTGTTTACCTTCCTTGGACTGAGACTGACTGAGAATTATGGCCAATGCACAGTCATATATAGCCTCTTGAAGGTCAGCTTTTGTAGTACTAGATGTAAATATCCATCATGAGATGATATCCGACACTGGACAAGCCGCAAACGAGGACATTTTCAAAGCAGAAGAAAAACCTGACATAGTATCAGAAGTGCACCAACTGCTATATGCGGGACAAAAGACATTTTGCCATGGAATATTTGGAAAAGACACAGCAAGTGTTCGATAGGATAGTATGATCCAAGAAGCATGAAGTCGAGACGGTGTTCACCCGAATCCAGCAAAAATAATGAAATATCAGGTTCATGGAGAGGTAACAAGCAACGGAAGACAACACCACAAACTTACAAACACTAAAGTAGCTACATGTACATTTATCTATCGTATTCGACGCGCCTAAGTGATGCGACAAGACCGCTGATACGGCAAAGCTCTCTAAGTTGAACAAACGGCCCGCCGGAACGTGGGGAATAAATCATGTGATCCGCTAGTTTTACGGGTCGTATTGGCGATGATTCTACGTCCTGCTTGCGTCCTGCACTTGTTGGTTACGGTGTCATGAATGATCCTCGGGAGCTCACATCGCCCACATCCTCAGCTAGCTTCAACCTCGAATAGTAACGACCATTTCCTTGTATCGGATATCCATTTTCCCCTGCTTTAGGATGTGGGCTCAGACGCTCGTTGGAACGCTTATGTTTGGATATGGCGGATATGGGTATGGTGCATGTTGGAAGATGATCTATAGATATCGGAGGTAGTGACATGGACTCAGGGGACAGCGGTTATGGTGGATATGGGGCCCAGTAAGAAGGTTCGCTTGACCGTCGTTGGTGCGCTGTTCAACTTAACCCATTGTCCAGTTCTTTTACCAGTAAGGATCGCTGACTGTTAAATCAGTGTCGGGCGTTGGAAGTAGTACTATCGTGAAGATAGGCAGGAACAGCCAATTCTGGAGTAACTCAGAGAGCTAGAAGAAGAAGATCTCCCGGCATGCTCTTACCGAGGACCCGTATGCCTTGCTGTCGTCTTGAAATATCCAGGATCCTCTTCACTCCTTGAAAAACCTCTAACTTTCAGGGATTTACACCAAATCTCCCTCTTGTTCCGGTTCACGCCATGTTGCTCTTGAGCTTGAGCATTCTCGTTTACCGGTAGATCGCTACGAATTCGTTGGTGAACTTGCTCCAGCATCCTCCCACTTTTCCCTGAGTAAAATTTCTTCTATACTACGCCGGTACAACAGCTATGCGAAGACGAACGCCTGCCCCATCTCGACTCAACGTGTTCGAACTCATCGGACATCACCCATTCGCCACATTTTCACGCCATATGTCTGGACTGGAACGCCTTGACTGCGATCCGCTTCTCAAGAGGCAGGGAAATCCTACCCCGCCTTTTCGCAGATGGAAGTTTGGAAACTCTCGAACTTAGAATCGGGGTCCAAAGCGAGACTGTCGGAACGGGGAATACAATTCGGTTGAGAACGGAGCGGATCTCATGTCTGCCATGTACAAACATCTCCCACCGTGTAACGCTACGCGTAGAAGTTACGATGGCCATCTCAAAACGATGTTATGGCTCTGCAACAATCTTGAAAGGCTTGTTGTGTTCCTGTATGCATGCCCTTGCAGTTCCACTTTTTTTTTCTATGTTACGTTGGAGAAACGGGATGCTGAGGTTCGGTATGTGTTGTTGTTTCACTGGGTTGAGGATATGATATACAAAAGGAGTATGTTTCTATGGGATCCGGTTGACTCACTCCTCTTCTTTTTTCTTATCTCAACCTTGGTCCGGAATTCCTCACTCGACTCTCTCACACACACACCTTACTTTATTACGAATGCTTCGTACGAAACGTCATCGGGGCGTCAAGGTATCCCATGTCCACCGTACCTCTTCTGCGCAAACTCATTATGGTCAGGATCATAATCGTCAACTTCAGCTATTCGATCATCTTTCGGTTCTTGATTCTCTCAAATTCAGTCAAACTTTCGCACAGATTCGCACCCATCATCATGTCGTCTTCCGAACCTTAAAATTTTCACGGCCTGGGCTAATGTAAACCTTTAGTTTGATTTTGTACATCGCGTTGTCTCAATCACGTTTGCTTTCCAGTCTACACCTGTACCTTTGATGGGGAACTTGATCGCTGTACCATCCAATTACTGTTTGGACGCGGGATGGAGCTTACTCTTCATGCACATGATCAGCTTAATACTTATACTTATCCTTCCTTCGGTTAGTTCTCCTTCACCTCCCTCGACTTTGGTGTCTAATCACGTACATACCTAGATTGCATCACATAAGCCGACAATCCTACGTCTCTCACCGCTGCCGGCCTTCTCGGCTTCAACATTCTTGTCAAGATGCGTTTTGTAACCGCTCCATCCGCCCATTATCTGAGCTAGCCGTCACTAGATACGCACTGTCGGCGCCGGATGGTGCAGTGCCTTCCCTGGAGATGCTGCAGGGTATAACTTCGTGTTCTCTGTGCTTTGGAGAGGCTCCTACACTTATTTTAAATTTATCCTACTAAACTATTTCCTACACTTCAATTTTCTCATACTGTAATCTAAATCTCCGACCCATTGGCCAGACCATATGATTTTGGTAGAGCAGCTGGGCAGCCATCCTTATACTCAGCCGACTCCGCCTGCGGCGGGCCATCTTACACAAACATTTCAACAAGTAAAACGGTATCAAATCACCCCCAATTATATGAACTAGCAACAACCTGCAACAACCCGCCGAAGGGTGTTTTCAGGGGCAGCGCGCTTACAAAACCCAAAGATAACGAAGGGTGGATTGAAATCAATCAAGGGAGCCACAAGGCTATTCAAAATCGCGATAAGAGAAAGCGCCCACCTAATTTGGCAGCTCAGGAACGACAGAATGAGAACAATCCAAGTCACCTACACACAGAAGGAGAAATAAAGAACCGCTTCCACACAAAAACTAGATAATAGAAGATTAGATCAAACACCTACAATGGATAAAGAAGATAAATAGGTCACCTCCTGAGTCCCACATATCTGTAAGTAGGTTATACAAATATGTGTAAAGTCATTTACTCGGAGAGAGTATCCACAAATAGCAGGCCCCAGCCCCGCCGCCATGTGTTAGGTTCGCCAGTACTAGTGGCTCGCCTAGAGCTCACCAAGTCAGCGACCTAGGGCCGCACACTTCCATAAACAAAATAAGATAAAATAAAATAATAAGACTTCAAGATCTCTGTCTATCTCTGTGAGCAGACGATAACCCTCCACAGCCCTCCAGCCACAGGACCAAAGGCCCGGGATTGCGCACTTGTAGTACTTACTACGAATGAACAGGCTTGCTTGAATTGAATCCATGCACCGAGTGAGTATATGCCTAGGCCTAAAGAGAAATGGGCTTACTATCTATTGCCGCAATATGAGGCAATCTGGCGCAACAAAGGGTTGAACCTGATTAAACCTGAGTGAACTGCATTGAACCGTTGCATCGCGGAACCCCACACTAGCCCACACTACCCCACAATATCACTGAACCTACTTTCAGGGATGGGATACGGCCCCCTGCCTCCCCCTGTATTTAGTAGATGTAAGCTGTTAGGTTCCAATTTTTCTTCAGCCCCCAGCGTTTTTATAATACTGAAAGTCCCCTCGGGTTCCATCCGACTCCATTTTACAGTGCAGAATCTCCAAGATTGTTATTGAATACGAAAAAGCGAGTCATTCAGATTTTTGTAGCTTAGACAAAAGCAAAAAATGTGAATCAGACGATGTGAGCCACGGTTGCGCCACTAGTTTGACTGAATTCAAACGCTTCCGCCTACCAGAGCCGAGGGTAACTTAGCGGGATGCTGCGGGATGTCGTCCAGTGGTAAGGTGGATGATTTCCCTGCGATTGGAATGTTTCAAGTTGGAACCCCACGGTATAAAAGTCGCTTGACTTCTTCATATGTCCCCCACTTCTGGAAAGTTAAACGCTCTGCTGGTCAGAGTAGACAGTAAAATATCGCTCCGTTCAACGCTATTCTCTCGATATCATTCACCTTCCCGTCTCGCATACTTCATCATCACTGCTTCTCCTCTCGCACACCTCATCATCGCTGCTTCCCTCTCGCACACTTCATCATCACTGCAATGCGTTTCACCATTCTCTACGCTTCCGTTCTTCTTGTCGCCTCTCTCAATTGCATACGGGCAACGCCTATCGCTGTGAGTAAAAAACTAGTTTTAATTCCAATGCACACCAGGGGGACTAATCCCAAATTAATATAGGTCGATCGCAATACCCTACAACGGCGTTCCGAGTCTGGCTTGAGCACGAGAGCGACGGCAATTAGCTCTGTCGAGGCTCGTAGTCTGGACATCAATGGCCTGAGTGCTCGGGCTGACGAGGCTGGAAGTGCAAGCAAAGAGGGCGAGAGCTCTGCGCCTAAGCCTTTGGTGCCCCAAACGATCTCATTCTTCAACTTTATGACGCCAGTAGAGCCGAGCAAACTACAGCTGATGACGGAAAGGGCGGGTAGGGCTATAGAGCGCGCTAACCCCGGCATTAAGGTCACACTGAAGCCTTCAGTTCGTGCTAAAGCGGCCAGGAACCGGTACCGAAAGGACGACGTTGTAGCCACATACACGATGAATAAAGTGGCATATAAGGTTTACCTGATAGGTGGGATGAAGGAAGGTTCAGGCCCGGGGGACGATGAATCGAAGGATGAAGTGGAACGAGCCATTGGTGGTGGAAAATATGAAAAGATTTATCCAGTTTCGTGAGCATCCTCCTGTACCGATCCTGCTATTGTATATAAGGACTTGATGTGTCTCGTTTACTTTGAATACACTGTCGGGTTTATAATTTTTCGAAGTCTTTGCAAGATTAATACATTGGACTGATATGCCGCTTTGGATGAGTGTCGCAGCTCTGCCGCATTCTTTGTTACGGTGTCCCGGATGATCAACTCACATCAGCCGCATTATCCGTTACTTCGACGTTCAACGTTCAAACGTTCACGCTCAAGCTCAAGGCCTCAAGGCCTCAAGCTCAAGCTCAAGGTTCAACCTCAAACCACTCATTTGTCTCTGTTACGCAACGAAGGAGCTCTTCCCCCCACTTTCCAATGTCGTTCCATTCGCACGTCCCATGTTGGCTCAATGTAATGCGGAGCGGGTTTCCTGGGTATTTGATTGAGTATGTCGACAGGGTCCGCGCGCTCGCTTTGGCTGGTCAAAGCAGTTCGACTCTGTATATTGTGGCTGTGCTCGTTCTCAATCTCACCCAATGACCATTTCCTTGTGTCCGATATCCATTCTTGAATCTCTCTGACTTTAGCTTTAGGACGTGGCCTCGGACACGGCACTCGTTATAATGTTAATATTGGATGATCTGTACGGTGGCCATGCAGGGAACAGCGGTTATTAAATAATATGGCGAATGCGGGACACAACTTAAGAAGGTTCGTTTTCTTCTTGCTGTTATCATTGTACTGATCAAACAGATCTGAAATCCAGTTCTTTTCACCAAGGATCGCTGGCTGTTACGCGTGTCGGGTGTTGGCGTAGT